>JAQQAE010002404.1:0-22419 GCA_029823295.1 Pseudamia nigra
CCACCCATCCATGCATTTTCTACCCCCTAATCCTCGTGAGGGTCGGGGGGGTGGGGGGGGGATGCTGGAGCCTATCCCAGCTGACTTGAGCGAAGGAAAGGTACACCCTGGATGAGTCGCCAGTTCATCGCAGAGCTGACACACAGAGTTGGGTGGCATTTATCAACTAAAATCATAAAATTATCTGCTGCTCACCATTAACTGTATTTCAATTTAAAAAAAAAAGGTTAGATCCTTTTGGTCAAAACTGGAAGGAGTGGAAGGCTCCCTATTGTTTTGTGTCACATTGCTAAAGAAAGTATTACATTCTGCATCATTAGAAGGCTGGAGGCAGGGCACACCATCAGATAAGTTGCCAGAGCAGTAAATGTTTGTCACTCCACAATAGTGTGCTTACACCAGGGTTATTTGGCCAGAGGAATAACATCAGACCAACCACGACCTGGTCAACCACGTATAACAACCAGAAACCAGGTGTGGTATACAGTATCCACAACTTGCACCCCAGAAACAGGGTCCGACCCCCCACCATTACAGCAGCAGAGACTGTTAGCACACACAATAGACCAGGACAGGCAAAGACTTAAGCAACATAGTGTTGTAATTGATTAAGTTAGAGGATATTCATTAAAAGGTCAAAAGGATCTACAGTGGTGGGAAAAAGTGCTTGCCCCCTTCCTGATTTCTAATTATTTTAGCATGTTTGTCACACTTAAATGTTTGAAATCAAACAAATTTATATTTTAAACAATAGTAATGCAAGTAAACACAAAATGCAGTTTTTAAATGAAGGTTTTTATAGTCAAGGGGGAAAAAAAAAATCCAATCCTACATGACGCTGTGTGAAAAAGTGATTGCACTCCCCTGTTAAAACATAAATGAACTGTGGTTTATCACATCTTTGGAAAACTGGGTTCAATTTCTCTATCTATTTATCTTTGTTTCATATATAAATTTGTTGGATGATCTGAAACATTCACATGTAACAAATATACAAAAAAAATTAAGAAATCAGGAAGACAGGAAGCACTTTTTCACAGTACTGAATACAGTATGAGTGTCTGATTTCACTGTACCTTTTTCAGGTCGTAATAGGATCTCCATCCAATAAAGACCACGTGTGGAGGAGCAGGTTAAACCGACATCTGATTTGTTTACAGCCAAATGAGCGTCTTCAGCGACACCTCCTGATCCGTAGTGTGAGTTTGCCGCACCCATAGACTGATGAAAGAATCATTGCCATTTCTTTCTAATCACTGATTTAGTGAACTTCAACTCAGCCTGACACTGAGACACATGTGATAATGTTGTGTGCTCCACAAAGCAATATTCACCCAGGCATTTCAAGGAGCATGGCTGTCACCAGCACTGAGGTTATGTCCAAGGTTATGTCCAAGGTACCGGTACTTTGATTACTGCAAACCAGTTTTCACATCAAAAGCACTAGTTTTTTTTTTTTTTTTAATAAAAAGGACATAAATCTGGAGTAATAGCTTCAAAGCTCTATAAATCGGATCTACCAGACACTACATTTTGAAAAAAATAAAAGGTAAACATATACACAGCTCTCCCTCATCTCTTAATACCAGATTTCTTTATTTTGTTACTAGTTTTTGCTCATCTTCTTGATAATTTTTTTTCAGTTTTTTTCTTTTATTTAAAAAAAAATAATTTTCTTGATTTCTATTCAATTTAAGTTATTTTCTCAATGACCTGGTCCATTTCTATTCATTTCTTTAGGATTGTATTTATTTTTGTCATTTCTTTAATTATTTTGTTCATGTTCTTCACTGTTGTGTGCATTTTTGTGATTATTTTGTTCCTTTGTCTTTCACTTTTGTTCATTTTGTGCTTGTTTTGTTCATTTTTGTTGTTTTTTTCATTATTTGGTCATTTGGTCATTTTTGTTCTTTAGCTCAGTTGGGTACTGCTTTTTTATTCATTTTTGCTTATTATTTTGTTGTTTTGTGGACGACTGTGTTTATTTTTTAGTTATTTTGGTTTTGTTATTTTCGGGGTTATTTTGTTCATTTCTGTTCATTTTTGTTGTTTCTCTCATTATTTGGGTCATTTTTGTTCACGTGTTCAATTACGTTGCTCATTTTTATTTATTGTGCTCATTTTTTCATTCATTTTTGTTCTATACTTTGTTGTTTTGTGAACCACTACTTATTTTTGTTCATTTTAGGGATTACTTTGTTCTATTTTGCTGAGTTTGTTCATTTTCTTAATTATTTTGTTCATTGTCATGTATTTTCTTCATTATTTAGGTCATTATGTTGCTCTTTTTTAAATTTGTGCTCATTTTTTAAACTCTTGTTTCCTGTATGTTATGATGAACAGGCAAATAAAAAAAGGTCCTTTAACAATTCCACAAAAACAAAAGAAATGACGTGTTTGATGCTCAAAATATGTAGAAGATGCTTGATTTAAAAAAATCCCCCCCTGTGTTTAAATCAAACCTGCACCCTTGAATGCATGGTCATGACTATTACTGATATTACATGACTCACTCTTTTTACTACAAAAGCCAGCTTTATGAACAGCTGTGTATGTAAACAGTCACTTAAATTAAATGGGTCATTAATGCAGCGTCCTTGCAGAGCCACGGCAGGATGATGAACCGTGACAAAACACTGACCTTTATGTGTGAAACTGACAAAACCTGATTTTAAGCCAACACGAATCTTTGTGATTAGATAAAAAGAACTTTGTTTGCAGATAGACCTCGCTGCATTATGTTCACGCTCTAACCCCTCGGCTCTGAAAACTCCATCACCATGGTAACATATTGACATGCGCGACATTAGACGATGAACCATTTGTCAGAGAGTGATGACACAAATCTCACAAAATGGCAGCTATTAAGACCGGGGCGCTGATACCCTCCGATTGTGTTTCTTGCACAGATGGATTGATGCCAAAAATCAACACAGTGTCACATTTGTACGCTTGCTCCAAAATCAGATACAAATGGAAGATATTAATTCATCTTGGGTTTTAAATGGATCTGTTAATGATTTGACATGTCTCTTTTCACTGCGATTTGCTCTGACTGATGTGTGTCAAGGTTTGGCTTCCGTCTGAATGCTGCCACTTTGAACTGCGTAACCTAATGATTTGTTGTGTGCAGCCTCGAGATCAAAAGGCTGAATTCATAATTGGGGATTTAATGAGCAAACAAGTGCATCATTAAATTTGCTTTTCAGGATTCATATATATTTTTGTCAGTTAGCACAGAAAAACACACAAGACAAATTTATTGACACTGCCAATGTGAAGTATTCACACAGTATGAAGAATTGTCAGTATCATTTACTTGACAAGAACTGACAAACTCTTTATTGTCAAATTGGAAACAGATTTCTTCAAAGTAATGTCAATTAAAATGATATTAAACTGTGAGACATGTTTTTCATACTTGTAATGAAACATGTCATTGCTGCTGATAATGCATATCAAAAAGACAAATATGTATATGAATCAGAATTTTATCATAATACTAATAATGATAATAATAATAATAACTAGAAAACACTTGTAGGGGGCAAACCACCAAGCAGCTCAGTTCCCTCATATTGTTTTTTTTACACCACAAATCAATAGCCCCAAATATGTTTTATCTACATTGTTTTGGACAGGAATATACAAAAAACAACTATTTATTGTCAAATTTAAAACAGGTTTCTTCAAAGTAATGTTGATAACAACATTACACGCTAAAATATATTTTTTGCGCTGTACAGTGACTTATGACACTCAGTTGTGATGTCAGTGCTGCTGATAATGCAATGCTGATTAAAATGATGAATACGATACAAAATCAGCATTTAATAATAATAGTAATAGCAATAACAATAATAATTATAATAATAATGGATTGGATGTAGCCCTTTTCAGAACACTCAATGCACTTTACACAAAGTCCATTATTCATTCACTCCACCGTCACACACCAATCCACGTCAACTGCCTCTCCAACCACCACCCAGTGTCCATTCACAGTCATACACCAAAGTAAGAATCGCTGACAGTGGAGGCGAGGTGGGTGAAGTGCGTTGCCCAAGGACACAACGGGACAATGTGCTCTACCTCCTGAGCTTCTGCCACCCCAAATGGTGAAAATGTACTGCTTCCTGTCTTAAAATCTTTTTAATCCTTCTCACCTGTAATATTATGTGGAGATGTACTTTGATGCACTTCTACATGAAATTTGCTTTAACATTCCCTGTCAGCCCAGTGAACCCTCGTCATAATATCGCTGTCCACAACCATGGAACTCATGGATAGTGATTTAACCTTGTAATCTTACTAGCATGATAGGCTAGTTTGTTTTATTGGTTTGAATCTGAAGTAATATATTAAATCCTCAGTGACACAACATCATAAGCTGCAGAATTGTAAACAGAGGGGAATTTGGCATTCCAGGTCTCACCTTCAAGGCCTCAGATTGGAAAATGCTGGATGAAAATGTCTCTCTTTGATGCTACAGCCAGCGAGCTCCTTATAGTTCTGTATATGCATCTGTGATTCTCTGTTCTCCTGATGTCCCTGAAGTACTCCTCACATGGCACCTGGAGACACTCAGACACTGATCACTGCACTCACAGTTGCTTTCTGCCATTTCACACTTTGAAGATTTAGCCTCAGAATGGGGGTAAAGTTACACTTCAGTCAAAAACATACAATGGAAAATGCGGGGATGCATCTCTGCAGCAGCTGGAAGGCTTGTCAACTGAGATGGGATGATGAATACAGCAGGGTTTATGGGGATATTAGAGCGAAAAGATTGATTTTCCAGAAAGACAATAATCTGAAACATACAGCAAACATGTGGCTGAGGCAAATCCCTGACTGCAATCCAAAAGAATTTCTGGCTGGACATGAAAAGGGCTGTTCACTCCTGATCGCCACCCAGTGTGACAGTTTGATCAGTACAAGAACCTTAGATTAAATCGTTGATATGTTTCTCCTGGGGATGTTTTAAAAACATGATATTTTATTTTTATCCCTCACTTTATGCATTTAAATATATGTCAGACACTACAGTGAAGTATCCACACACTGAGGTTGCTCTGTTGACATCAATTGTTGTTAAAAAAGATACTTAAACAGTTTATATTAAATGCTGTATTATTTAAATAGCAATTGCTATTGAAAAATGAGCTAACTCCATTTTAAACCATAAGGGGAAATATATTATCTATCTATATCTATCTATGGGGTATTTACTTGTATTTGTCTTTAGTTGAATTTTAATGTTTTGTAATACTTTTTTCTGTCTAGAACTGTTGGATAATAATGTCACAGTGAGGAAAAAAATAATAAATGAGAAGAACAAATCTGAATGATTGCATTGTTCCTAGGATGCTTCCTTTGTGTTTAAAAAGGTTAATGTTTGATTTATGCACGCAGAAAGTGTACATTGATTTATATATTATCACTTGATGGGAAAAGGAGAGACTGAGCTGATAAGACTGGTTGAAACAATTTTGTTTTTATTTTGTTTGTAGAGGGTCCTTGTTATCTATCTATCTATCTATCTATCTCTCTATCTATCGATCTATCTATCTATCTATCTATCTATCTATCTATCTATCTATCTATCTATCTATCTATCTATCTATCTATCTATCTACCTACCTAGTCTTGGTGACAAAGTGCACTGAGCCAGATGTAGCCCTTTGTAAGGCAAAGGAAGGTCAAGAAAATGGATCTGCTTTTGTACAACGCCTGTAGTGATGCAAGGACAGTTGTACTGAGCCTACGTCTCTAATCTCTGTCAGCATTCACCCAGGTTGCTTTGGAGGACTTGTTGATTTAATGCAGCCTGAAAATTCAGACAAGCACAATGATGCATATGATGTTTGTCATGAGGATCAGTCTTGAGGAACACCTGCAGAGTGAAGGAGTGAACAGTGAATTTAGAGGTGATGTCACCAGCAGCTACATAAACAGTAAAAGGTCTCATCACCCATTTTGGTGGGACACCTGTGACGCTGCAGGTCAAACATTTCAGACCATTGTATAGTATTTGTGATTTTTTTCCCCTATAGCAGATGAATCTTCATGATTGGATTCATGAAAAAAGAAAAAGACTGTTTTGGGGGTAGATTCAGTTGCCTTATGGAATGAGTCAAAGCTGAGAAATAATGACAAGGGAGAGTCGTTTCGTGGATTTGTCTCTTCTATAGTCTCCTCTTCTATATTCTGTGTATCATTTCAGATTCCACGTGAGAAAAAACAGTCGGTAGTTCATTCACAGAGGGGTCGAAGAATATAAACTTTTGGAAAATTATGCGGCGATAGTTAATTATAACTTATACCACATGTGCGTGCGTAAAGTGGATGCTTAGGAGCGCGCATACGCAGCGCATCATTGCGGGGAAGTGCTGCTGTCAGACGCGTTGTTCGGAGTAAGAGGGAGTGCTATGGACGATTTTTCGACTAATTTGCCTCATATCTCTGGAATAGTCTTCTTTCTGGTTTGCTCTTGCCTCATCCAGGAGACCTACATAAAGCACACCTGAAAATGAAACGCACAGACACCATTAGGTGATCTCGGTGTTCCTTGGTTGAGAAGAATTAAAAAGCATTCTTTCCCTGTTTGTGTCACTCGGACATGGCACATCTCTGGATCCAATAAGAGAATTTCTCAGCGTCAGACGCGTCTGCGACGGGGGAGAACCAGCGGAGGAACTCGGAAACTTGTTTGGTGCAGGAGAGGGTTTTTCTTTTCGAGTCGGCGCTGCTGTCAGATCGAGCCATGGTGAACTCCCTCATCCTGATGCTGAGCTGGACTGTGATCTCGGAGGTGGTGAGGGCTCAGAATGACACGGAGCCTATTGTCCTGGAAGGCAAATGTCTGGTGGTTTGCGATTCGAACCCGGCTACGGACTGGAAGGCTTCATCCTCTCCGCTCGGCATCTCAGTGCGCGCCGCCAACTCCAAGGTGGCTTTCTCTGCAGTCCGGAGCAATAACCATGAGCCGTCGGAGATGAGCAACAAAACAAGAATAATCTACTTCGACCAGGTTAAGACACTTTTATTAAACATTCCTGTCTTTAATCACATGGTTTAAGTCTTTCAATTGGTTTTGAACTCATTTAAGTGGCTGTTTTTACCTTTCAAATCCTGCCAGGTAATATTTTGTGCACAGTTAACCTTCTGATTTTTTGTAATTTCTCCTTTTTGGCTTGTGTTGCAGAACGTTAAAGTAATTACAGTTTGAAGTGCTGCTGCAGCTCAGAGTTTAGTTGGAGGTTGGCTGCGGTACAAGTGCACATATCACACGGAAGCAGGTTTGAAAGTGACTGGATTATGTTTGAGGGCGGGCATCCTGCAGAGCCTGTGCACGCACTCATCAGTTTGCCTTGAGCTACCCCACTTTTGTCGCCAACGCGCGCGCATCACGCACACGCGCGCACACCTTCACCTACATCATACACCTAAACAGACCCAGCAAACACAACAAGGGTGTGATTATTCATGCAGTGGTGGGCAGTGTAAAGTGAAATGATCCCCTGGCCTCTGATTACTATTATATAACATCTGATCTGTTTCTCTTATAATAAGCTGAGTGTGAGCTGATTGGTGTGGCTCAAACACAGGCTGCCGTTATGGAAGCAATGTTTGTGAAGCACATTAATTATTACTATGATAAATCCCAAATTGCTGATTTTATTCAAGTTCAAAAGCTGACTTTTTCATCATCGGTGAATAGTAAGTGATGCACCATTTATTAGTCACTGGTGTGAAAAAAAAAACATACAAAGCTGCAAAAAGGAGAGGATGACTTAAAGGTACAAAAGATGTAAAAAGAGAAAAATGACATAAAAGATGATGATCAATACAAAATGAGAAAACATGAGAATGACACGGAAGACAAAAAAATGCCCAAAACAATGTAAAAGATGCAAAAAGATCTAAAAAGCACAAAAGGACCAAAAGGATGAAAATGACACAAACAATGACAATGATCCATAAGGAAGAAGATATTATAAAAGATACAAAGGGACATAAAATAACAAAAGACACAAAAAGGAAAGATGATGTAGAAAATACAAAAATGAAATATCGCAAATATGCAAAAACATAAAAATGATGAACAGTGTAGAACACAAAATGATGAAAAAGATGCAAAAGACACAAAAAGACAAAACTGACATAACAGATGCCAAAAGATATAAAAGACAAAAAATACAAAAATATAAAAAATTTGCAAAAACACAAAAATTATTTAAAAAAAGTGAAAAGATGAAAACACTGCCAAAGATGCAAAAAGACAGAAACAACATAAGACGTATAAAGACAAAAATGTCAAAGTATGTTTAAATACAGGGATGACTAAAAAAACGATCAAAAAAGCAAAATGCAAAAAGAAGTGATGTGAAAGGCACAAAAAGACATAAAAGATGTGAAAAGACAAAAATGACAAAAGACTGCAGAGAACTTAAAAGATACAGAAGACACAAAATTATAAAAGACATTTAAAAACAAAAATGCCAAAAGATACAAAAACAATAAAAATGATGTATAACAATATACATGGTGATGTGAGATAATTATGTAAAAAGGTATAAAAAGACAAAAATGACAAAGATCATTTTTATATCATAGAAGTAAAGGAAAAATTGACATCACAATAAATCGTTAGCATTAAATAAGATGTAAAATATATGTATCACGATAATGATAATTATATCGCCCAACTTTAATTCAAGTGTCTGAAGGTATGAGCAACCTAAGGTACTTCATACTATACTGTATAGGCCAATACATGTATTTGGTGCTTTTCTATTAACATATTTAAGGCAGATTTTGATGTTTAGGAAATCTTTCCAAAAACTGTAACATTTGAATAAATGTCACAAAATTTGCCAACAACAGCAAATGCACTGGCACGTTCTCGCTTTCAAGTCCTTACACACGGACACAAAATGAGAAAAACATGACAGATGCTGAGACGATCACCACGTTTTTGCCACTGTCATCACTTTTGTTGGGGGGTGTAAAATATACTCACTGAAGGTTCTGTAGAGTTTTGGAGTAGGGATTTGGGTGAGGTTCTGGCTCAACATGTACAAAAATACACGGATGTTGGACTTGAACTACACTGTTGGTTCATTTGAAAAAACCTCATGAAGTTGTGATGTTAAGTTGGTGCTTTTTGTATCAGTATGTGACAATTTGCGAGTGAGAATATGTTGACTGTACATAAAAGAACTGGAATCAGCTTTTCTGAATGAATCCTGATACAGTATAAGGAAAGTTTAACTCATATTGCTGATGTTTGCAGCATCTTCCTAGATATTCCAATAAAACGTAAAAACATGACTAGTAGAACAAAATAATTGTACTTCTTTCTGAGGGTTTGAGAAGTGTGGTTGAGGTGAGGGTTCCGTAGAGTTAAAGAAGGGGGATCAAGATCATGAAGTGGGACTTGAAGTGGGTTTTCATCTGGTAATCTGCATAGTTGGTGTGCCTCCAGAACCGCCCCAGCCTCCACCCACATGAAGGATACAGACTTGAGACGCCCTGTGCCTCAGTTCATGATGATACAGGAAACATTAGACAGATGCCAAGACAAGGGAACGATTTGGCATTGTCACCACTTTTGAGGAGGGATTTTGGGGTGAAAAGTACATTCTTGAGGTTAAGGAAGTGTAGTCAAAGCGAGGGTTACTTAGCTTTGGAGACATGGGGTCAGGGGCATGAGGCAGGACCCCCATGTGGAAGTCTGTGCGCTTGGTGTGCCTTCATGTCTACTGCAGACTTAATAACATCATGAATTGACGAATTGCTCTATATGTCAGTACGTGCATGGTCAATGGTGAGGTTGCAGAGGATTGAGGGGGTGGGGGGGGTCATCTAAGGCATGGACTAGCTCAGACCCTGGTTTTCTACATGGAAGTCTGAATGTTTAATATGCCTCCACAACTATCTTAACCTTCACCTACTGTACATACAAGCAGGCTGCAGACTTACCGTCACAAATGGGTTGAATGTACCTTTTTCAAAAGGATTATGACAGGGAATGTTAAACTCACACGGCTGTTGTGTGATGTTTGCAGCATTTTGGCAGTTATTTTAATAACATGTAAACACATCACTAGTAGAATAGGCTTGGACTGATGAGGAAATAAAATGAATCCCAAACAAGGTGATTATTCCCATCTCATGTGTGAATAGAAATATTTTAGATGGAAATCAGAAACAGGATGCCCTTCTTTTTCTACATCATACAGCCTAGTTTATTCCAAACGTAATTATGGAAAACACACATTGTCTTTAAAAAAAATAAATAAAAACTAGTGTCTTTTTTGACAGATTTGTGATGGGTAGTAATAATAGTCAAATTGTTACCTGTTACTGGGTTGTAGTACAAGTGTGAATAAATTACAGCTGGGTGATATGGGAACATTTTAAATTGCAATATATTTTGTCAATATAGTGATATTAGCTATATATCGTGATATGCACAGATCACTATGACCTCTAACAGGTGAAGCAGTAATAATGTTAATGATTTTGCTCCAATGGCACCTGTGAGTGGGCAGGGTATGAAGCTGCAAGTGAATGTTTAGTTCTTGAAGGTGTTTGAAACAAATAATTTGGCAGCAAAAGGACACAAGCAACTTTGCCAAGGATGATGTTATCAAGATAACTGGGTCAAAACATGTCCAAAAACTGTGGGTCCCCCGTGAACCCCGTGGAAGGAAGGACAACTGGGTTCCAATCCAGTAGAGTATCGAAGGAAGGCGCTAGCAACCTTTATCATTTTTAGACAACAAGTAAAAATACATATGAGTTGAGAGTCACAATAAATATTTAAACCCTTTATGTACAACATGACGACCATATGATGCATGTTCTAGTGGCAATGTGTTAAAGTTGTTTATTATTTATTCATTTTTTTCCATTTGGTTTATTATTTTGGCCATTTGTATTGAATTTGTTCATTTTATTGACTGTGTTGAATCATTTACATTTTTTGTTCATTTAATGGATTATTTTGTACATTATTATTCATTTTACTGATGATTTTGGTCATTTTTGTTCATTTTACAGATTATTTCATTTTTGTTCATCTTTGTTGATTTTGTTTACCTTTTTTCATTTTTGTCAAAGTGTTTTTTGTGACTATTTTAGTTATTGTCAATTATATGGAATATTTTGTTCATTATTTTTGTTCAGTTTTTGGTTTTTGTTTACTTTCATCAAGTAGATTTATACTTAGTAGAACTCAGGACTATGTTTAATAGTGAAAGTAAAAACATTTCCTTTCATGTGCTGGAGAAGACTTTGGACAGTGTCTGACTCTCCCATCGTCAATTCAACATCTTGGCAAAAAATGAATGCATCTCGAGATGTAAATAAATATTGAGACATTGCTAAAGCTTATTGAATCAATGCCACAGCAAATGTGTGTCGTAATCAAAGCTAAAGGCAGTGCAACAAAATATTATGCTCCCTAGCAAACTGAAGCCTTTTTCTGATTAGCCTCACTGATAAGTGGTTTTCTTAAGGCTACACAGCTATTTAGTCCCAATCCCTTGAGCTGCATTTGCATTGTGTGCGTGGAAATTATTTTACTTTCACTATTAAACATAGTCCTGAGTTCTACTGTTTTTTTTAACAATTAGATTTCACCACACATTTACAGTAAGTGATCACCGGTCCTGATCATTCAAGATTTTTTTCCAACCACATTTTTTCTTTGAAAATGATGGTCCCCCACTATCCTTATATCACTTGTTGCCAGCTGATACATAATCACCTATGCAGAAATTATCCATTGGGAGGCTCGTACCTATTTGCTTATTAAATCCAGGTGGTGACCTTTGTTTTGGCCAGGCAGTGTAATATGTTTCTTCCATCACTGGACAAAGCCAAAGGAGTCATTGAAGAGGAGCTAAAGAACCACACGTGGCCCTGGAGCCATAGGTTGCAGACCCCTGATCTAAAGAAACAAAATATTACTACTACAAAGTTGTGTAGGTTCCCCTTTTGATGCCAGAACAGCTCTAGCCCAAGGCATGACCCAGTGCCGGACCTAACCAATTTAGTGCCCGAGGCAAGACTTTAGGTGGCGCCTCCCCTTGCAGTGCGAAAAATTCTGCTTCCAATTTATATAGAGTACACTCACACATGAAATTCAACAGCTTTGACCTTGACATTTTCTTTTATGTGAGGAAAACAAGTTGCCCTATTAAAACAGATAACAAGAAGTAGAAGATATTAGAATTAAATAAAGATTAAAAAAATGTGGAGCCATCATCTTTTTTAGAGTACATAATCCAGCTTCTTCTTCCAGTCAAATACTCAGGTTCACACCTTCATCTGTCTTTTTGTTTATGCGATGTGAAGCTGTTTCCAACTTTAAATTGACCTCTGTGAAGTAACTCTTCACACCTTATCAGAGGAGATGGTCAGTCAGCAGGGTCTATTGGTGCCAGCTTTAATCCGGATGTTGCGTCGCTGGACACTTGATGCTACTGCATCGATGGGTTGTGCTGAGGTGGAGGCAACAGGAGGTGCGTTGTTGATGTTGCTGATGTTGCTGAAGTGCAGATATCTGTAGATGGCCCACGATTTGCAGGAATGAGATTCAGATATCTCAACAGTGCATCTGAAAAGAGGAGTATGTGACACCATCGGGTGTTATCGTCTAATAATAAAGATGATTCAGAGGCTGAAAAAATTAAAAACCTAAGAGCTGCATGATGTTGACTCTAGTCTACATGTATAATATATTATGTACACTATAATGGGGTGGTTTGACATTATTTTCAATAACACTTTCTGGAGTTGTGAAAGCTGCTGTAATATCTGCCTGTACAGTACATTACACATTAGACATGATAGTGGCACATACTTCAAATCCTGTAAGTGAGCTTGGGCCTTCCTGAAGACATCAAGACCAACAAGATCTTTAGGTTTGGATGCAATGAACCAGTCGTGTACCATCACAGTGTGGTTCTTGTGAAAGTTGCTCAGATCTTCACTTAGTTTGGACAATTTCCCGGTTTTAGTGCAACAACTTTTAGGGCTCAGTGTTCATTTGCTGCCTAATACATCCACCCACTGACAAAAGCCACTGGTACAATTTAGCCAAGACTATTCCCGGTTACGGCTTTTGGCCTGTTATGGCTTCTATGGTTTATATTTTTTAAAGCTTTGTAAACTAACTGTTAGTGCAGCAGATCTCTCACTTCAACAGTTCAAGTTGTGATTCCACTCCATGTTTGAACTGTTTTTCTTAATTTATCACCTGCTGCTGTTGTAAAAACATCATGATGGGATCTGATCAGGACGTGACAGCGGCACCAAAACACCTTAAACTAACTCCTGAGGGTTATAGTGGATTAAGAAAAAACATTACATCACCCAGCGCTTATATGAATGTGACTTAATCCCGGTGATGGACAGGATTCATTTCTGTTATATCCAACTGTCACATAGTGTGTAGTTTGACTCCTGGTGCGTGAGAGTGAAATACTGCTTCAAATTTTCTTCCTCTGAGAACAAAAGTAAAATCAAGTATTTTTGAAGCGTGTCTCCGTCAGCTCGTGTTTGCACAGAAGAGCTTGGAGGCCATAGCAGACCATAGTGTGTGCATGTCTGATATCATATTTACATATTTAACACCTAAGACTCAACTGAAATGAAAACCTCTGCTGAAGCGAACAAATACTGTTGTCACTGTGTGTTTTCTTCTCTCGTAGGTTCTGGTGAACATAGGAAACTACTTCACCTTCGAATCAGTATTTTTGTCCCCGAGAAAAGGAATCTACAGTTTTAATTTCCACGTCATTAAAGTGTACCAGAGCCAAACCATACAGGTAAAATCTACGTTACTGTCACCTGGTTTACTGTTGAATTAAGTCAACTTCTCCTACTGAGCACTTTTATTCACATTATCTCAAATATGCATGAAAATGAAATGTTTTAATATCAAAGAGGGAGTCGTGAGGTTATTTCTTTGATTTCTGAGGCAATCATTCACGAGTAGTTTCACAGCTCAAACAAATCTGAATGCTGAAAATAAGATGAGCAATAAATAAATAAATAGATAGAGGCTTAATTTTGGTGCTGATTGAAAGTTAAAGAAGCCACAGAATAATTTTTCTTTTGAAATTATTTGTAAAAGACATAAGAAGTTGAAAACAATGGTAAAAAAACACAGCCATGAGTAATACCGTGCAGCAGAAAGCAAAATGACACAATAAAATGAAAGGGATATAGAAAGAAACAAGGCAAAAATACACTTGTAACCTCTAATTTTGAAATGTAGTGCTTTTATAGTCATGATTTTATATCAGATACTCTCAATAATGTGGCAATAAAGGTAAAGCTTTTATTCCTTTCCACAATAAAGGCTGGTCTTTGTACCAAAATAAACCAGGACATGTTATCTGTGGTTTTAAGTGATGTCGAAAACATGTAACAGGACAAAATGATGTGAGAAAAGACAAAGTAGAAGTGACTACAACATTTAACACGGCCATCAAACACCTACAGCGTCTGATTTTGTGACGCTGCTTTATTTTAAATTAAATTGAACTGAACAAGAGCGTTCGGAAGTTTTCTATGACGGGAATAAATTCAGTCTCCCCTCTGGTCAGAAAACAATAAAGACATCAACAGCAGAACATTCCACAGGGATATTCAAAACCATAATGTTAAGATCAACATCAAAATATGCATGTTTAAAAATAAGTGTGAGAACAAAATACACATACAATAGAGAGAAGCAGTGCTACTAAAACTGGCTTTAACTGGTATGCCATTATGGACGGTATGAACACAACACATTTCATGTTTTGCTTAGTCAACTTCTACTTATTTGAAAATACACAGCTGTTCCTCATCCAGGAGCAATTTTAAAGCTAAAAACGAGTTAACATCATTCAAACACACCGTGATTTTAATGCTGACTTGGTACAAAACGAGCATCCAAGAAGAGGTTTAGTCCTTTAGGAGCAAAGCTTTGTCACCAATGTTTCACTAAATGCATGAAAAACCTATTGAAATGTTTAAACAGTGATTCTTAGTTTTTCCAGGTCTGCCAGTGACACATTAATGACATGTCCTGTATGTATATGGTTTGATCTCGTTCAGTTTATTTCACTCAGAAACCGATGTCATACAAAACACGTGGTAATGTGACAGTTTTCACTACGTCGTATCCAGAGCTCAGAGTTGTACCAGTGGTCAGTTTAAGACCTTTAAGTTCAGGCTCTTCCTTCAACTCTCTACATTGTTTAAAGCACTGCGGTGTGTGAAATATTCAAATCTCACCCAGTGCTTCTCATACTTTTAATGAAAACTGGTGATATTCAGTCCGTCTTTGTTGCTGAAGGACTAAACATCCTCTTGGATGCTCCTTTTGCACAAAATGATATTTTCACATCAGGTGTTTCAAGTCAGGCCCAAGTTTGCCTTCGTTTCCTCTGGGGCTAGCTGACTGCAGCTAGCTCTGCTTTCATCTGTGGCTGATTTATCATCTACTGTTGTGCTGTGCGGGGTCATTTTCTGGCTCCTAGACATGTTGTATGCCTACTGAATACTTCAAGAGATTAACTATAAATTATAGCCAAGTTGCATGGGTCTTTGACTGAAAGCCTGAGGGGATCGACAAACTAGGCTGCTACCACTGTGTCCATTCCAATTTCAGCTAATTTTAGCCCTAAAATGGTGTCTGGCTGATGTTTTTTGGAATGTGTTGCAGACCCAAAATTGATGTATGGCTCTATATTTTTGAATCAAATAAAATTTTATTTGTAGAGCACTTTTTGTGCATGAAAGCAGCAGTGCTTTACATATTAACATGCAGACGCGTAAAACATAAATTTACATATAGAATAGAATAGAATTTATGTGTCCCTTTCTGGGAAATTCATAATTTAAAAACACACACCCTGCCCCTCCGTGCACCCCTGCCCCCACCAGCCACACATATGCTTTCAGACGCAGTCTCTAAAAGGCGTATGAAATATGGCTTGGTACTGGGAACCAGGTGAAGAATCACCATCTCAGGGAGCCGCTCACACCGAGAGGCAGCCCATCCTACGACCACAGAAGGTGGTGTCATATTTGTATTTTCCAGCTAGCAGAACCAATCAGGCTCGTGATTTCTAAATGCCTCCACGTCCTTTTCAGTCACTAACTGCTCTTTCTGTTGGACTGTCCAGGTGAACTTAATGCTGAATGGGAAGCCAGTCATCTCTGCCTTTGCGGGCGACAAAGACGTGACCCGTGAGGCGGCCACCAACGGCGTCCTGCTGTATCTAGAAAAAGAAGACAAAGTCTACCTAAAGCTGGAGAAAGGGAACTTAGTGGGTGGATGGCAATACTCGACATTTTCCGGCTTTCTGGTGTTCCCGCTGTAAAATAAAAAAAGGAAAAAAGGGAAAGATTGTAAGCTCACTGACTTCTTCATAATGTGTTGTCACTGTATAATCAAACATTGCTGCATCGATTGGATCTTGCCGGAAGAGAAGGAAGATGGATGGAAATTGAAAGAAGAAATTAGACTTCGGGAAATGTTCACCATGTCTGGAAGTGCAGAGTCTCCGTCCAGATGAAAAGGAGGACTTGACATGTGACCTATCGCTATTGTCTGTTCCTGTCACTCTCAGCAGCCTCAAAGAGGAGACACTAAAACACCCAGAAGTACTTTTCAAGCTCGGACTCGTCGGAATACATTTAGCATACTGATACAACCCTTTCATGACAACTGTTGCATTCAAGTGCATCTGCCTTTTGGGTGTATACTGTGTATGCTTGTGTTACTTGAGTGACATCTCATCAACAGTGTAATCACCTCGCTAAATATAGAGAGCTGTTCCCAGAGGTGAGTGTTAATAATGTCTGAAATCACCGATGTCCCAGTTTGTGGAAACAAAGCATACTCATTTCAATCTGATGAAAGTAAAAATTAATATATTCTGCAAAGTGTGTTTGCCGACCGGATCAGAGGTCAGTTCTTTTTCACAGTTTCCATCTTTTATGCACATCGCTCATAATTACATTTTCCAAACAAATTACAGTCCTCAGATTTACTCGTCTGTGTTTTTATTGTGGATCCCATACAACAGCGTTTTCCAGACTTTTTGGAACCTAAAATATATGCATCACATCACTTCTTATGTTCTATTATTTAAATGAAAACGATGGATAAGATGCCTAAGAATGAACATTGAGTTTATTTTGTTCATTTTGATTTATTGTGCCAGCATTGAACAAAAAAAATCGCAGAAGACTCAAGACAAGGACCAACATTTGACAAAATAATAAAGAAAATCAAGGAAATGAGTAAAATGAGCAAAGTATCCACAAAGGATCATGACAGATGAGAAAATTAGCAAAAATGAAGAGTAAATGGAGAAAAAAAAATTCTAAATATGAACCAAACGAAGACAAAAATGGAAGCAGAAATTAAAAAATAAAGAGAATGTAAACAAAAATAAGCAAAACAAGCAAATAAACATTGATGGAATAAGGTAAATAATGGAATTTAGAAAAAAAATGTATCAAAATACCCAAGAAATGAACACAAAAATCAAGAAAATAAGGAAAGCTGAAAAAAGTGACCAAAAAAAAAATTAAGATATTGAATAAAATAATCATAAAATAGACAAAAATGTGGGGAAAAACTAAAAAAACAATGAGCAAAAGAATAAAAAAAATGAAAATAAACAAAAATAAGCTAAATGAACAAAATAATCAAGAAAATGAACCAAAAATGGCCTAAATGAATGGAAGGGAACAAAATACACAAAATATGTACAAAATGATCATAAACAAACACTAAATGATGAAGATAGTTGAGAAAATGCAAAAAAAGAAAATATTTAGCAAAACAGACACAAATGAAGGCAAAATGAATAAATCACTAAACAAAATGAACAAGAATGGACAAAAAAATGCACAAATCAAATCCCAATGAGCAAAATATCCACAAAATTGACAAAAATGAAGAAAAAAGTACAAAAAATATCACAATAATGAAATTACATGACTATGCAAGGCCCCATGACCGGTTTTGGGTCCAGACCTTACGTGACTATTAAACAGAACTCATGCTTTATGGCTCTTAATAAAGTTAAAAGGCCTCCCGAGGATCTTAATTGGTGAACATGCTGACAACAAACAGATTTCGGTCACAGTTCGTGACATGAACTCACAGCCTGAGATAAACGATGAATGAATACAGTCTGAATTGTTGCTCTTGAGCTCAGTGTGCAGGGTACAGGACAGGAATACGCTCCCCTTCATGAATGCTGTTGGCGCAGTCTGTGCAGCTGTACTCTTCACATGAACCCTGATTCTTACTGGGGATTTTCACTACAGATTATTTCAATGATTTTTCGCCTAAGATAACAATCAGTTGTTCGACTTGTCTGAAGATCTCTGAAATGAGGTTCCCTTCCACCTTTATCAGGCTGACATCACCATGTTGCCTGCTGGTGCATTTTTAATCATTGCCCTCGGAATCAATCACTACATTTCCTTTTCTGAAAAACATGAAATTCCTAATAAGCTGTTTTCATGGCCAATGAAAATCAATCTTCCATTAATAACCTTGATAACATGCAGCTGTTCATACCCTGAATGTAGAGACGTGTGGTCAAACTTTTTCTTTGGTGTTCTGAAGTCAGCTTCACCCCTCCATTCCTCCAAACACCATCTTGTAGAAGCCAGGTTTTGGATATTTGCTCGCATCTAAACCCCACTGTAGACTGGAACATCAGCTGTGCCAGAGCAGATCTTTGTCTCTACCACAGCCGACCTAAACCATATCTGATTCGTTTTCTGAATGTGCTGCACACATGTCCAAATAATCCTCCAAAAACTACAATAATGCCAGCGTTTTCCTCTTGTTTGAGATGGACAGTGTTCCACTGGGATAAAGGCCTAATTCCGATTATCCAAATTTCCGACTGGAGAAAACAGTTTTCATGACACCTGTCAAAGCGAGGACTGTCATATTCAGAGTAATAGTGGAACACTGAGCATAGAAACAGTCAGTGTCATTTCAGCCATTGCAAATGTTTATTTTTTTATTGAATCTAAAAGGGTTTTTGTGTGCACCTTTCTGAAGAATTACAGCTGCAGTTGTATCACACTCATTTTCAACATTCTCTCATGGAAATAGGGCTGAATATCCATTTATTCAATTTAATTTGGTTGAAGGTTATTTTTAAACCTAACAAAATCACACAAAATTGGCAATGTGACCAATAAGTGCAAGGAGAGGCAAAAAACCCCCAGATCAGCTTATCAGGAACCTCCACTACAAAATTACAAAATGTGTACGGTAGCAACAACAGACAAAAACAACAAATAGGATCTGTTCTGAATCTATTTTAAAAAAGGTCCCATACTGTGAAAATAAACAACTGGATTTGAGGTTATAGTCTGTGTTGTAAAATACTGTGACTCAGCTCTCAGCCCTGAGAAACCCTCACAACAGGGATATTACATATGTTAAATTTTCTTAACCTGTGACATCACAAGTCACACCAGTTGCAGTCCAGGTAAAAAGTGTTAGCCCTGCCTCATGAGGAAGCAATGTTTTAAATTAAAAAATGACTTATTACTGTGGTTTATTTGTATCTTCAGTAAGACTGGCACTTAAATAACACTTGATATTCACTTGAACATGTCAGAAAAGGAATTTTACTTGGTCAGCAGGAAGAGGCGCCATTTGATGATATCATGGTCAACCATATATTTTTTCATGTTCAAGTTGCGTTTTGTTAGGTTTTTCTGATAATGTTTTATTACAGTGCCCTTTCTTGCCTAAGATACAAATAAAATAAGCCGCTGCAACATAATTCTATGTTTCATGTCCTCTTTAAACTTTAAAATGTAAACCATTCGATCAGCATCTAAAATTAGCCAGTTGCTAATAATTCTGACCATGTTTTTCTATTTTTAAAAAATAACTGTGACTATGGAAACTGCATCATTATGTGTTTGCAGTTGCCTTGTGTCAAAGGGGGGTGGACACGACACATCACATGAAATCCAAGCCAGGAGGCCTTCAACAAAGCAAAAAAAAAAAAAACAAAAATAAAAAAAATCAAATCAACACACTTCATATTTAAGAAACATGTATTGATGGTATATATACTGTATATAATTACCTCTGTCAAGGAGATTATGATTTTTGTCCCGTTTGTCTGTCAGTTAACAGGATAACGCAAAAAAGGCATGAACGGACTTTGATGAAATTTTCAGGATAGGTTAAAAATGACCAATCAAATAGATTTTGGGAATGACAGGGCTCACCGTCTGGATTCAGGAAATATCCGAAGGATTCTATAGTGGCAATGGATTTTTACATATGGAGCTAGATCCAGAAAAAAACGCCATTATGGAAATACCCATGTTTTGTGAATAACTATTGAACTAACAAGGATATCAATTTGATTCCAAATGCTATGAACATGTCTTCATGGTCAAGGAATCCAGTAATATTGATAAGATAAATTTAGGCCTGTTATTGTTGGGTGTGAATCACATTATGGGGGAAAATGCGCTGTGAGGCGGAATGCTTTCTAGTTTTAATTATGATATGAGACTTTTAAAACCAACGTTGATCAGTTTTTTCATGAAGTTATTATTGCATCATCATGTGGGTTTGGGAAAGAAAATATTTCAGTCATAATTGACAGTTATTATGACCAACTATGAGACTGCAATTATATAATATTGGTTGCAAATGTAAGCATGACAGAATTTTCAACATGTAGCACAACCAAGTTATTCATCAAGTTCACAGCATAAACTCACACATTTTAAATTAATGTCTTTAATTGTGCAGCTCATGTTTCAATGCAGCATCAAGTATAATTATGTTTTTTAATGTTAGAACTGGAGAGTTATGTCATTATTACTCCAAACAAGCTGCTATGAATGAAATAAATTTCTTTTGTTTTTGCCATTATGTCACTATTACAAAGAGTTGGTGTGTGTGGTTTTTTAAAATTCATTTTAAATGTTCCTGCAGACACACAAGCACCATTTTATGCATTGTTGTATTTTTATTAAAAGTTACAAAATGCGTTATATTTCTATTTTCATGTTCTTTAGATTGACAACAAGTGCAATGCAATAATGGAAGGTGTATTTTCTTTATTGAAACAAACATGTGATTAGATTGTTTTGTAAATGACATAAACATATGACAAATATGAAAATTAGTTTTGTTTTGGGGGGAAGAAGGTGGGTGAAGCTGAACAACTGGTGCATTATAACATATTTATAGGACAAAGACTCAAGTCCTTGCTCAGAAAAATATAACAATCATAACTGTGAGAGAAAACATCAGTGTTATAACATCAGATGTGAACATTTTAAGGCTGTTATAGAATTTCCACAGTGTGTTTTTTCACCCCAAGAGATTGAATCCAATTTTTCATCATTTTCTTTCCACATCGTTCCATGACCAGAGGAGGCGGAGAATACCGTGTACTTCAATATTTTCACGACAAATAGACAAATCATTTTCACAGCACAAAAGGCCTTTAACATGACTCTTGAGGTAATTTTTTCCTTTATGTAAATTTTGCTCATTGTCAAAGAGTGTGGTGTGGTATTTAAATTGCACAAACTGCTGTAAATATTAAGGGAAATATGTGTTTACATGTGTTTGTTGTGATTCTCCAGATCATGTGAATGTGATTTGAGTGAGACGACCAAGTTGAGTTGAACCAAATCATATTTCTGACTATTAATACAAAGCTGAACGTGTTTTATAAATCTGTTTGGAAATGATACATGTGTGAATTTGATGATTTTGAGCAGTTTGAGATTGGCAGAGGAAATACTGTCATGCTACATTCATATGCATACACATTTTGCATACAATATATGCAGTTTTGTCACAAAGAATTGTCCCATTAATGAATAAACAAAGGATTTCTGAAGGTCTATGTCACATGTTATAATTCTCTAGAAATAAAGCAGCAGTAAATGTGTCCAATCTTGTCCTTGATTGTCCTGTCATGTCTTCAGAAAAGCAATAATACTCGCTGATAATGAATCTGATCCTAAAATCATTTACTAGAGATTATCTGACACTGCTGCTTGACTTGTTTCCGGGTGAGTTGGGGCTGTCAGACGGACTGTTTACCAGATAAGACAAATCCGGGCAGAAAGTCATTTGGAGTCTGCATGTCTCCACTTTACATGAATTTCATTAGGCAGTAAACGGAAGGTCATATGAGGAACTTTAAATTGTGATTTTATGGACTGGCAACTACAAAACAAAAGTGGTAACCATGACCAGGTAGAAGTTTGGGCACATGTTCCCCTTCAGTGTTTGTACATTATACACTCAACAAAAATATAAACGCAACACTTTTGTTTTTGATCCCATTTTTCATGAGATGGACTCAAAGATCT
>JAQQAE010002405.1:0-22413 GCA_029823295.1 Pseudamia nigra
TCTTGAATTGATGATGGGAGAGTCGGACACTGTGCAAAGTCTTCTCCAGCACATGAAAGGAAATGCTTTTACTTTACTTTTACTTGTTTTCTATTGTGTTTTAAGTAAAGCAAACTTATCTTAGTCTGCGGAGAATGAAACACTCACCCCTGGTGGTGGCAGTTGTGAGCAGGTTGATGTTGTTTTCTGTCAGGTGTATTAATGAGGCTGCAGCAGAGCTCGCCTCCTGCCCCTCCATTGGTCCGCACGTGTGGATGGTAGCTCACCCATTGGGCCAAATCTAAATGTCATGTAAACAAGTTTACGTACAGCACTGACTTTTTTGTGTCATAGATTTCTAAGGCCACAAAAGAGGCAGCTTCTGTAACTAAGCCTAAGCTGTAAGTCCACTTTTGGATCAAAGTGAGCAGGCAGTGGTGACAAATAACTCTTCAGAATCTTATATGTGACATTACAGAGGGTTTGTGCATCTTCATGAGGTTTATCAAAAGACTACGGCCTCTTATCTTTAGCAGTCTACTGAGACACAAATATTTTTTAAAGATTCTAGTTTCTGTGATTCAAAAATGTCCAGCCAAAGTTTTCTCTGAAGTAACAATCTGCTGCTTTGACTGTTCTAGGCCACATACTGTCCTTCAGCAGCTGCATAGTCATCATTGGTGGAGACATTTGTTAGTTGTCAATTTTGGATGGCACATATTACACAAAGGAATACATCTACAGGTGCAGTTGGTTTATCTATAATACCAGTACAAAATGAAATTTAACACAGTAGACTGCAGAGTAAGGACATCTCTTAGCAGCCTTATCAGTTATTTTTAAATGTGATTTTGTTGCAATAATCACCTAATCAATCATTGTTAATCTAGACTTGTATTTACTCCTGTACTTTTGTCCACTTCAGGGAAACAACATGATTCATCCACTGCCTAACTGTACCATCATCTTTATCGACATATGCAGACTTATCTGACAATGTGCATTTTGCTGCCCAATTTACCTTATAAATGCCACACTATGCCTGTGTAAATGAGAAAAATGGGCTCAGGGGCAATTAGCAAAACAATGTGGCAAAGTATGTGGACTTCAAAGGCTATCAAAACTCTATCATCCCTGACCAATTCACTTACACTTACTTATGTTAAGCTTGAGAGAACAAACAGACTTACTGGCATCTTTTCATTCTAAAGTGAGCTCATACAAGAGGCTTTGTCTGTACGTGTGTGTATGATGAAGAGGAGGATGGGGTAGCAGTCAAACAAGGGAATGTCTAAATAGAGTGACTGCATAGGTCAGGTTTGACACACTTTATTATTCATTCACTGTCTGTCCTCAGCTGTGCTTAGCTCATCAGTGCAGACAAACACACATATACACTTACATACACAGACACACAAATGCACACACAGTCTCCCCTCAGTGTGGCTTTTACTGCACATATGCGCCTGGACGATGCAGAAATGTCAAGAGCAATAACTAGGATGTCACTCCAAATTCACTCTCCTCTTTTCAGCGTTTAGCAGCTAGGTAGCTCAGGGAACTGTTTCTTCAGCCATCTGTACATACCATCCATCCATCCATCCATCCATCTATCCATCTATCCATCTATCTATCTATCTATCTAGCTGTCTGTCTGTCTGTCTGTCTGTCTGTCTCCATCTCTCTTTCACTCTCTCGCTCTCTGTCTGTCTGTTTCAGCCTATTTGTGTCCATTTTGGTGATATCTTGTTAATTATGATTACCGGTATGTTAATTTTTTGGTTGTAATTTTTGTAGATAATTGTACTCATTTTGTTCATTTTGCTTATTTATATATTTATTTGCCGACTTCTTTGTTAATTTTTATTCTTTTTAACTAATTTTGTTGATTATTTGTTCATTTTTTGCTAAAAATTTTGGGATTTTTATTAATTTTTTGATGGTTTTTAAATCTGTCTAGTTAGCTGACTTTTGTAAACCATTAACATTTCCTGTCTTATTTTACATTTTTCAACCAGTATCATTTACTGTGCAACAAATTTCTTGTTATATGCTCATGTGACATACTTGTCTTTTTTTCCACAAACAAACTGAGTTACAGGGGTTTTTCCATATTTGGGCTTGTTTGGGAATGTCTCCAAAATCTGTATTTGTCTTTATTCTTCAAACCTCCTGGCTATCAGACTTGCCCTAATTTGTTTATGGTTACTGCAAATTACGATCATGTGCAGCTGTCTCGGTGTCTCTCTCCTTTCCCATAGGTTTATGTTTGTTTGCACAGGAGGATTACGAATGAGGAGGTCTTGGCCATAAAATGAATGTACAGTGAACATTAGATCTTAGAGAGCTCATATAGTCAATTTCCTTTCATTATCTGGTGTACAAAGCTGACTCTGAGCCGATTTCATGGATTCCTTCTTTGTATAACGCTATATAACACCTATCATCCATTCACATTTCAGTCAAGAATAATGGCCCTTATTTGATGTGATTCAAGAAAAGTACTTTTATTAATCTAACTGGCAATCTACAAGCAAACATTTTCTAAAATTCAATATTACAGAAAAATTTATATGGCAAATATATGCCTTAAAGCCTCTCTTTGATGTTATTAACAAAGACAAAATGCACAGACACAAACCTACAGTACACACTGAGCGTTATATCATACACTTTGCCTGTAAATCCTGAGTAGCATGTAGTACAACAGCTACTGTACCTTCTCAGGATTTGGCAGCCTGTACCAGCTCCCTAGGGCCTGAAGCTCAAGAGCTCGGCCAAATAACACCCTGCTGGGGCTACAAGTTAGGGTCCTCCTCCCATCTTATTGGAACAGCAGGCCTTTCACAACTAGCACTATAAGTTGTTTTGAAGACCCATTTTTAAAAGCCGTCACACTAAGCATTCGTCATGTGCAAATTAGCCATTTGCCAGCTAATAAAACCACACCTCACTGCAAAAACATTTTTTTAAAATTTTGTGGTGGGAGTAGATTCATGTGTTCTAATTTCTTTGGAATATGTGTTAATATCTTAAAACAGAGTCACTTCAGTCCACAAGCACATCACCTGCTCTTATGTGGATTTTCTGTATTTACTTAAACTGGGTGCAGTGACATTAATGTTTTTCACTTGTTTCAAGGATATCACTACAGAAAATCTTAAGTGGTGAAGATGATTGAGGCATTTATCACAGATGTGTAATAAAGCTTTTTGTAAGGGCTGCAGTAATGAAAGTTGTTCAGTAGAGTGGTGATGTTTAAATTCACCTCTGAAAATCATTATTTTTACAGTGAGTTTTTGATGATGTTGTATTCAAACAGAACAGTTTATAGAGAAATAATCTGAAATGTACTACTGTTGATGAAATTTACACATAAAGGTTCAGGTTTACTCCACTTAATATTATAAATCTCTTCTTACAGGACATGTTCATGTATAAATAAAAATGACATTACCTCTAATAACAATATACACAGTTTTCCACACGGTGAAGAGGGTGTTTTGAAATAATAATCTTACCTCCTGTCATGTACTGTCTCTCCACAGTTGCTTCTTGGTCACATAGCTCAGACTTACCCACCCTCTAGTGCCTGGAAACTAACATTACAGCTGCACCACAGTAATCTCCAGTTATTAGAAAGCAGATTTCCCTTCGGTTTACATTGCTATTTCTACATCTATACACTCTACTAGACAAATATATCATGATAAATTCATCTGTTGGCTGAGCTATTCCAAGCCTGAGAAATGACAGAGAAATGCAGGAAGTTGTTGGAACATAAACAAGGCGCAATGGAGGAAGCAAGGGTCAAGGCGGTGCTTCCTGTTCCAAACTACCTCTGTGTGCCTGCAAGCTGACACTAAGCAGTAGTGAGACCGTTATACTCCAGCAATTGATATCAGATGCACAGAGGTCCTGTACATGTATAAGCATCAATATAAAATATAAGAAATATGTTTCTATTCATATTAGCCACAATTACAAGTATGTAATTATGCTATTGAAATTTTAGCATCTTCATCCTGGCTTTTATTTCTTTATTATTTGACATATTGTTATAACTGTTTTTCATTTAATTTAATAAGATAAATATATTTCACTTTGTGAAAACTAGACTAAAAATTGCTTATGTGTAGTATCATTGTGCTTTACATCCTTGTACTATTGACAGCATAGTATACAGTATATAGTATATAAATTATGGACTACTTAAACATCAGTGAAAAGTATACAAAAGAACCAAATTACTTTCGCAATTTGGGATTCTTTTTGTCCAGCTGCAATTATCATACTGCAGCCTGCTTTGATTTCCTGTTCTTTTTTCTGTTTTAATTAGTATTTTTGCAAATGAATTAAACCTAAAACCCACTCAAAGTCACGTGGGGGTTATGAAAACCTCCATTGTCAGATGTCCAGTTTGGATTAGATTCATTTGCAGGCCAGACAAAACAGCAGCATCTGGCCAGTATTATTATAGCATATCATTATGAATTCATAATCTGGTATTATTGAAGCATTTGGTATTATTCTCAAACTCAATTACAGTAATAGGAGTTTAGGTTTACATTTTGTGTGATAGACAGGATGTAACCTACAGTGTCTTGTTCTTACATACACAGTTTATCTCCGAAACTCAAAAACCTCTGTTTAAATTTACCAGGATAACATGCCAGTCAAAATAACATATTTGAAAATGTTCTCACTAAATTTGTCTCTCTTTTGTATTTTGTTTTTCCTTTGCAGTCGGTCCAGCTCTGCTGCCCACATGAGGCTTTTGGACCACAATGCCTTCTATGTTCCACCCAAATGTCTTATCGGTACTTCAGAGAAGACACAGGCAATCAAAATTTAAGGGACAGCATATGGTATACATGAGAATCATCTTAACCAGCTGAGTGTAGTGTATATACCAATAACGTGTATCTTAATATTCTATCAGGAGTAGTAAAGGGAGAATGTGAAAGCTCTGAGGGATTTGGGAGAAAGGATATGATAGCATTTATGTCCCATCAAGCTGCTTGCTGGTTCCAGGGGAATGCCTAATATATGTCTGTATTTGGTCGCCAGCTTACATCTGTCTGCTTATGGATTTATGACTTCAAAACTACTTTGAAAAAAAAGGCTCCTCTCGACAGAGCCACTGACTAATAACTAAAGCCGACAGGGATGGCAGGCAAACACACATGCGTACAGAGAGACCTAATGACAGGGCTCGGCGACAACGAACAAAGGAGTCGAAATCTGACACATTCTCTCTGACAGTGGGATAAAACTCACTCACCCCCCCAAGCCATGCTACCACACACACAAAATTCACATCTTTCTCTGTCAGATGAGTTTGCACAGTTTCCACATCCAAACAACGGACGATGCTTCTTCTGCCTTGATTTTGTAGTTCATGAACACAGAACTGCACACAAAGGTAACTTCTGTTAGACATAGAGTTTGAGGACAAATTAAACCTTAATGTTATGTAGATTTTGGATGATTTGTTAAACTTGATGGGTGGGAAGGTAACCAGTATCCTGTCATATTACTATCAATATACATGCAAATACAGAGAAACATAAACTTAATAGTTGCAGTTGTTTTTTTGCTTTGTTTTTGTTTTTGTTTTGTTTTTTTTGTTTAACTTGAAAATTACTGCATATCATCATCTTCACCAGCTAGTTGACAAACACTAATGAGTGTCACAAGGTTGAAACATATGTTAGCTGATGATAGGGACTGTGCAAGAATCAGTATTAGCTGCTCCTGTAGCATTAGAGATTTGATCAACTGTTAAACTTTAGCTTGGTGCAGCTTTGGGCCACTTGAGTCAACATTACAGACCACATAGGCACATAGAAAGTTCATTGGTCTGAAAAAATAGGCTCAGAAATGTTAAAGGCATTCGAGGACCTGAACTCTTATGCAGTCAAATGAGAGTCAGCATTGAAATTTAAGGTGATAAAGAGTAGGGAGGTGAAGGAGGTGGAAAGGTGATGAAGATGTATATGGGTGGTTGGGACAAGCAGACTGCGTGAGAAGGGCTTTTAATCCCCACAAGCATCTGACAGCAGCTGCTCTGTACAGATGGGGACAAAGGGATACCGAAACACACATATACACAGACAAATACACACACTCTGTGACACAGTGGGGAAAAAAATCACTCTCAATTGTTGCAACTTTTTTCCAACACCCCCGAGGATCATGATAAACATAAGGTAAGGGAGCTTGGTTTTCTTCCATTATTTCCTATGCTACTAAGGCCACTGGAGCAGTGTCGTCAGCTGATTAATGAATACAATGTTCTTTCTCTCTCTGTGTCTCTGTCTTCATATGTTATCCAGAGCTTTCCTATCTGTTTCATGCTGCGCCACAGAAGTGTGAATCCCTGGATTGTCTGGAGAAGAGCATGTCATGTCTGGTTCATCCCTCTTCTATGAAGTGTGAATGCACTTCATTTTCAATATATTTCTTCAAACTGCACTGATTTGCACAATTTTTCAGTTATAGAGTGAGAAATAGCAAAGTGTCTCACTTATTGTTATATTTAATATTTCTGCCTCCTACAGAAAAGAAAGTGTGGCAACAGAAACTTAATATTGTGCTGTGACGGGCCAACAGTACAAGGTTGGGTGTATTGAGCAGCTCCAAACGTTTGGCTGGCTGTCTACTTACACAAAAGACTAGCTCTCTGATGTACACATTTCAGAACTCAAACTCAACAGAATCAATCTGTCTCTTGTTATCACTTACTGCATAAACCCATCTTAAAAGGCCAGATGGCATTTTAATATAGATATGGTTAGCGCTGAGCTATAAGAAATAAATATAAGAAATTCTGAACAAATATGTATTGTTTTTTTAATTTTTGCTGTCTTTTTACACTCAATTTAAAAACCCTTCTCTGTTGTGTATGTATTGCCATACACGTACTGTATGCAGTAGATAAATTAAGATCATTCCAAAGGGTCTGAGTTGGTCTACTGCAAGTGTGTGAGTGACAAATCTGTTTCTTGGCCTTTAAAGTACATGCAAATGATCATGACCTTTAAAAGCTTGCTGGAATCTTTGAACTGTGAAAAAAATCATTGGCGATATTTTATCATAAAATAAATACTGTTTATAAGGTAAATGTCCTTCAAAATTGAGTTGTACCATATCATTTCTGAAAAGTGTGTAACAACTATTTACTTGTTTAGTAAGGAATGTAAAACAGCTGTGGAAGGTACTGGGATCCTCAGATGTGCGAGTCCATCATTTGAGACATTTCACTTCATTGTCTGTTGAAGGATTCAGTTGTCTTTCTGCCGTTCTGGCCAAGCAGCTTGATGATAGGATTATGTAATTTAATTCGAAAGAGCAACAAAAAAATAGCTGAAAAAGTGTGAAAACAGTCAACGCTACATTTCAGCCTGTTTGGTAGCTGCCATTTTTGTTACAGTGTTACATGTTCTACCATTTTTACCCAGCTGTTTTCCTTTTAATATCTCTGGCGCCATTACCTTGTTAATCTCTCATCGTTTGTTCCATTTAAAGGTGGAGGATTTATTGTCAGCAAAGAGGAGGTGAGGTCACTTCATATCACAGTGGTGGAGTCTGCGACAATAGGCATTGTTTTGTTCGTGGCACCAACAGGAAGTGTCTGCTCTGAACTTTCTGCTGCAAATAGTGCAGCTCTGGAGGGCAGGGCATGTGCTCGTACACTGGTCATATATATAACTGACTTTGAATTCATATTTGTTCTTGTATTAAGTTTTGTCTCTGTTCGTTGTGTTTTATCTAGGATACACTTCCCTTATAGCCACTCTTCTTCAATATGAAGAGGATAAATACGGTCGAACCAAAAGTAATGCAGAAGTGACATTGGTCATTCACATCACAGGGGGTTGTTAGAGTAACTTTTCCTCCTTACACTACCAGTTTAAAGTTTGGACACACCTTTTCCTTCAGCGATTTTTCTTTGTTTATTATTTTCAACGGTGTACATTAGTACAGAAGACCATGTATGAGATTGTGCAATAAACAAAAAGAACATGTTTTATTTTTTAGCCACATTTGGTTTTGATGACAGCTTCGAACATTAATGGCATTCTCTCATTGGATTCACAAGGTAGTCACCCGGAATGGTTTCACAGGTGTGTTTAGTCAGGAATTAATTGGTGCCATTTTTTGCCTTTTAATGTGCTTCAGACCATCAGTTGTCTTGTGTAGAGGAAGGGTGGATAGAGAATCAACAGACCCCTTAGCGACTAATGGACAAATGCATATTATCACAAGGAACACTCAGTTAAGTAAAGAAAAAAGACAGTCCATCATTACATAATGAAGATCGGTCACTTACAAAAATTCCTAGAACTCTGAATGTGTCCCAAAGTGTATTCGCCAAAACAATCAAATGCTGTAGTAAACTTTGTCCTCTGCAGCAGAAGTAGCTCTTGGTCTCCCTTTCCTGTGAGAGTCCTCATGAGAGCCAGTTTCATCATAGTGTTTGATAGTTTTGGCGACTGCACTTGGGGGCACATTCAAAGCTGTTGTAATTTTTCACTCCAACTTACAGTCATTAAAATCCAACTCTTGAACTCAACTTGAAAATAATCTTTTTTTTTTTTTTAATCCTGGAGATCAGAGCAAACTTCCACCAACTTCCAACTTTCTTCTCATCATCAAATCAGAAGTCAGGTGCTGAGGTACGTACTTTCACACACTTTCTATCACCTATCTCGCTCACCTATTTTGACAGTTTGTGTGAAAAAAAAAATCTGAAACACCTGCAGCCTACAGCGGAAGAGTCACGTTAAAATCATGTAGAATTTGAACAACCTATGTCAGTTAATAAAGAGGTTTTTGCAGTCGTGAGATTATTCCTTGAGGTTTTCTTCCATTTGACAACTCTTCACTTACCTGTGTTGAATGATACTACTGATGCATATTATTGTCAAGTAGAATGAACCGTATACATTAGTTTGACTGCACTGAGGTAAAAACATGCCCCAACAGATTAAAACTGTGAGTAAATATTTAGGGAGCTTTTAAAGATATGTAAGTTATGTAAAAGGAGGTCATAATCTATGTAATATAATCCTCTGGCTAAGGAATTTATATCAAATGAAACAACCAAGTACAGTATGCATAAACAAAGGAGTTGTTCAGGACCTTGAGAAACATTTGCGTGCTCACGAAAAAAAGGACTGAATGGCATCATGCTACAAGGGGTAAAAAAGCCTGCTTGCACCAAACAAAATTGCCACTTATCTGCTACAATATCACAGTGTTTGATATGTGGTGGCCCGACAATGGGGCCTTCCGTACCTCTTTCTCTCTCAGTGTCTTCCCCTGCAAAATTATAGGCAAGATCAATTTTGATAATGCAAGGGAGCAGCAGTATCCAGCAGAAAAATAACCATCTTTATTATTCCTTCTCATGGAGATTTTTTTTCTCTGTTCTGTACTTTCTTTGGCTTTCCAAGGAAATGGTAACAATTTTCTCTTTTCAGTCTCATTCGAGGCCTCTTTCTCTCAATCATGGGCGAAATGTGGAGCCCTTGTTTTTTTCTGTCTTTTGCTGAAATGCTGAAAGCCTTTTGACCTACAAAGTAGGGTTTTGTTGACAGATTGATGCTTTCACGCAGTGACATTAGCTGAATCGCCGGTGTTCAGAGGCCCGCGGTGCCACTCTGGAACAAATGCCCTGGAATTTTCACAAATAATCCCCCTGTGTGCCTGTCTGTATGTGGCACAGCGTTGATCTCAGAGGAAAATGGAAAGCATCCATCTATATATGTGTGCGTTTGTCAGTGTGTCTCTACCTTTTACTAATCATTGTCGTTATTGAAGGGGATGGAGGTGCGGTAACCTTTTGATGAGAGCAGCTGAAAGGAGATAGAGATGAATGTAGGGTGGGAAGGAGCAGCATATTGTGATGACAGCTAAGGTATTAACACTGACACTGGTGTAACATGGCATTATATCTTGACAGGAAGGAGAGGGACGGACAGAGATGATGCAGGAGGAGAGGATACTGTATGTCCCACAGTTACCGTGCAAAAAGCTAACATTTCACCCAGAATACCATGGATGTCACAATAGATCTATTTGGTGTAATCTGTGAGAGTAATATCCAAGTGAACAAGAGCTGCATTTGAAGTTTGAGTCATCAGATTAAAACCACATTGCAAATAGATATTAACACACTTTGTCAAGCTGAAAGGAAACTGCAGATTCAGGTGATCAGTATTTGTCATTTTATCATAGACTGTGTGCATATTAGTGGAGAGTAGCTGCAGTGTCACCCATTGGTTTCTGAACTGCATGAGGCCTACCAGGTTGTGGACGTTGTGGAGCCTAACACCAGATGGGCCCATATTTGGAATAAAAGAGAACCTCATGGGTTAGCCAGTGATGACTGCAGGCTTACCGACTCAGTTGAACTTCATCAAGCATAGCCTGATAAAGTGAAGGCACTGAACTACAGTCAAGCTGTCTGTCTGATTCTACAGGTGAGTGGAGCTGTTATACAGTCCTTTCCATCAAAACCCAGGGCAAAAAGATGTACGGAAATATCTTACCTGTGCAGTCTACAATGTTGGCAAACCACCTAGTAGCTGATTGGTCTTGGTGGACCGATATGAGCTACCAGTCAACACAACTTACAGCCTCACAGTTGTCAAGCTAGTACATCTGTCCTTTTCTTACCTGTACCAGATGTTGAAGGAATGTTAAATGCAGGCTTTCTCTTTTCAGACAGCTTATAGTTAGATAAGCTACAGTTACTGACTCTGTAGCTACCACTATGTTTTCCACTCTGTGTGTTAGTGCATGAGCTTGTGCACTTATGAGGTTGTAAGCCATGTTGACTGGCAGGACGCCTGTCTAATAATTTATATCGGATCGCAACAATCAGCTACTAGCTAGTTTGCCAACATTGTGGAATGCACCTTTAACAACAGAGCAAAAAAATAAAGATAGACCCCCAGCTCATTTATTAGAGGGTCCAAATGAAATGTTTGAGACCATGATGTGTGACAAAAATTTATTCACTTGGTATTTTTAGAGAGAAGTTCAATGTAATGCTATAGGAGCCAAGACTTCATGGTGCTGAATGAAGGTCTTTCCAGCAGCTGAAGGCAGTATCACAATTTTAAGTTATTTCCACTTAAAGATTCCCTTTGTGCACTTTCTCGCATATACAGTACAAGTTTGGCTTTTTAATGTCTAATTCAAATGTGGTAAGACTACATTTACTGCCTAAAATTTTTTTGATCCATAAATTGTCTACTTTATCTACTGTCTTTTCAAATACCATTTTAATATTCTAATAAGATGTGAGGAAATTAAAGCAGGCTTGGTGAGGTCATTAAAGGGAATAGTGAGAAATTACCACTGCAGTGAACAGCATTGTTAGAAACCCATAAAACAATGAGGTTTTAACTTAAAAACAGTATTGTTAATGTGTCCCTGTAAATGCTGTCCAGCGTCTTAAGATTCTGACTGTGGTCTGGACAGGCTGAGTAATGTTGTCTTTACATACACAAGGTATTGTCAAGCCTTGGTAGCAGTAGGTCACAGCTGAGGGGAGTTCAGAGGGTCCGAGACCTGCACTGCCAACCCCCCTCTGCCCAAACACACACACACACACCACTTTGTCAAAGGGCCCTTTGTGTGCAGTTGTTTTTTCAGGCGAAATAGTCTCTTTATTCCTCTATGGGGAATATATAACAGCGATCACCTAATCTCATACACTAAGAAAGCCAGTCAAGCACACACTACACACATACATGTACACACACAGACACACAAGTAAAGTAACAAGAGTACATACTGTATATTCAGAGCATATTTTCAGTGACATGCACAGATTCATATAGCTGTATAAACGGACACATTCAGAGACGTAGGCAAAGGCAGACACACACTCACACACACTTACAATGGGTCATTTATGTCCCTCTCTGCACCCCGCATTCATTCTTGGCAGGCGGGTGACAGCTCTGTTGTTTCAGTGACCTGGTGGAGAAGTTATGTGCTCTTAATTTATACATCAGGAAACACACCTCTCTCGCTCTCTCTCTCTCTCTCTGACTCTCTCCTGTATTCTCCCTCTTTTCCTTTTCACACACAGAAATTCACAGAATTGTCAGAGTGAACAGTGTTTTACAGCAAAGTTCAGTGTAAATTATGAATATTTCAGGGGAAAATCCCAATCAAAATATAGGTTTTGTTGTTTGTTTAAGAAACAAAGAGGGACACACACAGGGAGAGAGGGAGAGGAAAGTTACCAAGAGACCTTCAGTTGCTCCAGGGTAGAGTGCAATATTGATGTGATGGGTGCAAGACCTCAACTATGGGCACACACTGAGTGGAGGCAGGAGCAAACCGTACAAAAGAAGGACATAAGAGGTGCTATTGAATATGAAAACCTCTGAAAGAAGATGTGTGTGTGCGCGGGTGTGTGGGGTACCCGTCGAGCGCCGTGGTCTCCCATGGGAATGCGAGCACAGCTGAGAGTAAATGGCAATTACTGTGTTTAACTGTTTTATCCGCGCTCAGAGGCAACCATACATCTCGAATTCCACAGAACATCATTAAAATACACTTAACCACACACACACTCATACACATATACTGTCACGTCTCGTCTGGTGGGTTATCCACGCCTGTCACATCATCATTTACTCAACCATGATGGAGTGATACAAATACTGGCAGACATATTTCAATATTCTTCTGGAGCAAATTATAATATCTGATTAGCAAATGATAGAAAAGGGCTTCACAGACAGACATGCACACACACTTATACACACACACACCTATACACATACACACACATAATAAGGCAAAGGCTAACAGATGATGAACGGAGTAATACTGTGATACTTATGCAATGCTGTGTAGTTGTTATTTGAATGATGGATTGGCATTTTCACTCAGGCATCTCTTGATCCTCCTGGAAATTTAAAACATTGAACACTTCATTTTCTATGTTCTGGTGGATTTTTAATGGCAGTAATTTGTGCCTTTTCTACATACGTAGGTTTATGACTGGAACAAAAACTGTACAAATGAAATCCACAAAATGAGCAGGAATTAACAATAATTAATGGAAGAATCAAGAAAAGTAAGAAAACTGAACAAAATTATCAGGTACGTAAATGGACAAGAATGAACACAATAAGCAAAAAATGAATAAAAGTAAAGCAAATAAACAAGAAAATGAGCAAACATGGACAAATACCATACAGGAATGAAAAATTATGAAAAGAAACAAAGGAAATTAAAATGAACAAAAACTAACCAGGTAATCAAGAAAATGAAAAAAAAAATCATCAAACTACTGAACAGAATTAAACCAAGAAAGTGGAAAAGGTTAAGAAAACAATCCAGAAAATTAATAAAATAGTAAAGAAAATTAACAAAAAAAAAAGAAATGAATAAAATTAAACACTGTTACAAAATTATCAATCCACCAAAAATGCCATTACTTATGTGAAAAAGACTCCTTTGGCACCCAAAAGTTGCATAGCTACATATTACACATCTACTAGTGAAAAAGAAAAGAAAGTTTGGGGAAAATGGTAAATGTACATTTTATCCCATTTCCACTTCAAACCATCTCCTGTGTTTCCATCAATCTGAAATCAACAATATAAATGAATTATTAAATGCAAAATAACAGTTTAGAGACCTTATATTTGCTTTCACATCTGACGCTGCTTACACTGATAATTCTAACAGTAAAGCTGCTCATATTTGATTTACTGAGAGAAAAACAGACAGGGACACAGAATAAACAGAGGAGAAAGAAAGAAAGGTAGCATCTCTCCACCTTAATGCGAGCTGGCATTTGACAGGGATGTGTCAGACTTGTGTGAGTAATGAGAGAAAATGATCTGTATCTGGGGTGAGAAAGAGTGAGGGAGCATAAAACGATGGAGAGGGACAGAGCCGTATTTCTGCTGCTGTGGTGGCATGTACTGCTCTACAGACAGACAGACAGGAAGACAGTTGTTCATTGGCCAGTTGGCTGCCATGGTCCTTGGGCTGGCACAATGAGGTGGTCAACATGAATGGGTGGCTCTGCATTTGTGTGTGTGTATGCGTGTGTGTGTGTGTGTGACTCACTCCCACCTGCAGGGAGACAGAGCAGTGCCAGCCGCTAGGCCTGGAGAACATTACTCACCGTCAGGATCCACGTCTCCTTTTGATACACACATACACAAATATGCAGCACACCACTGAATAATAAGTAGGTGTCCTGCATTTCAAGACAAAATGTGCCCACCTGTGAATAAAGTACACGCTTCACCGACAGGAGCTGGCTCACAGAAGGCAAGGCACACAGAGAGATTGTGTCGCAATTTAAAAATAGGGACTCTTTACCCTTTAGAATTGTGAGATATTGCTGTAATGATCATAAATGGCAACACTGGCAAAGGGGCTTGCAGTGTCTACCATGTATTTTATATTGTGAGTCATCCTGTTTAATATTATAAGAAAAATGTGCTTGGTTAATTTATCATAGAAAATAGGAGCTAATTCCTATTTTGCAGCAAATGTATCTACAACTTTCAGAGATTTTGCTTCCGGAATATATATATATATATATATATTAGGGCTGTCAAACAATTAAAATTTATAATCTGATTAATCACAAGGTCACTGTGGATTAATTTCGATTAATAACAATTAATACCCATTTGTTATTAATCTAAATTAATCACAGGGTCACTGGATTCATTTTGATTAATCACAATTAATACTCATTCGTTGTTTTTCATTTTGTGGGAGCAAAACCACTCATGATAGAAGGTGATACAGACACTAAAATGACTTATTTTACCTTAAAATGTATATTTCTTTCTAATTTAAACTCGTGTAACTAGAGGAAATTCCACCTGCTTTGTAGAACTTGTGATAGAAGATGTTTTTGCTTTTTTATACTTTGTTCACTGCCATCATCAGTACCTAATGTAATTTGTTTCACAATGTGTAAAGACTTATACTTTTACATTGAATTTGACTTTGAAGCACTAAATACTAAAGAAGATGGTAGTGAGGTGGGTCAAATGTAACATAAGATTTCATCACTTTTTCCTTGATGTATGAGTTATTGTGCATTAATAGCGTTAAACATTTTAATCTGGTTAATTATGCAAATGAGTTAATCCGGGTTAATGTGTTAATTTTTACAGGTAGGTAGAAAGACTAAAGAAAAGTGACTATCTTTGGAAGAGAGAAAGAAAGAAAGAAAGAAAGAAAGAAAGAACAAGGCAAGGAAACCCTAACCCAAGCAAAGACGAAGAACAAATAAAAATTGTGAGAAATTATTTGTTAATTATCAGAAACTGTCACATCTAATGTATGACAGAGGGAATTCATATTTTATCTTAAATGTCATAGTACAAAAAAAAAAATCATCACACCTTTAACTCTTGCTGTATTCGATCTCCAGAACCTCAAATAGGACCTATAATAAAAATCAGCTGTAGTCAATGATGGATGAACTCCAGCAGAAAAAAAGGCAGACTTTTTTTTTCTCTTTTTCAGCATAAAAAGAGACTTCAAGTGCTGTGTGACAGCAGAGCATCTCCATTACAACACTGATGAGAAATAAAACATCTTTTACCACAAAGCAAATCAGGCTTTGGTGCTGAGGATGTGTGAGTGACACTGATCTCTCTGTGCATCTGTGTGTGTGTGTGTGTGTGTGTGTTTGTGTCTGATCTTCATCCGTCCATCTATCCATCCATCCATTTACTCTAAGCTCTTAAGCAGCACTGCTGTTAAAAAGTCCCCTAAAACTCTAAGCCAAGAGTGATAACATGAGCGGCAGGAGGATAATGTTGATGTAATGTCAGACGCACACAACTGACACCCAGTGTTGCTCTCGTGTTAACAAAACCCATCATGGTCTGTCTGTCCAACTGAAGGCGTGCATTAATCTGCTCTTAATCACAAGCTCTTATTTACAAAAAATAATTTTTTTTATTAATGCAACACAGGGAGAAGGGAGTGAGAGAGACCAATCGAGGCTGATGGTGATAGTGGTGATGATGATTTTGTGATTAAATGATGCCATCGCTGTGTTGGTGGATTAGGACAGGCATGGAAATAGATTAGTTCTGCAGTGGTTTCTCATGATTGGCAGGCCTCCAAAAACTCACTCCACACGTTCCCTGTGTTTTATCAATCTTGCTGTCTTTCTTCCCTTCTAAAGTACAGTTGAGTTGAATGCATGGTTTGTAGGCTGCTTGCACCACCCTCTGGTTAATAGAGACATGACAGGGTTCTTTCTTAGACATTAGTGTCAAACCATACTTCAACGTTCAATGTTTTTTGAAAATTAAAAAAAAGGTGGAGTGATGTAAAACACTTAATAGCCTGATGAATCACATGCTATTAAGATCATAGGGTGCGTTTGCATTTTTTTTAACACAGAATTAGATTTTATACTATAAGAAAGACCTTTTTCCTATAGTGTCCTGGTACAGTAGGTTCTTTTTTATAGTTTGCATGTTTCAGGTGTGTGCAACAGGCAACCTTTACTTTATTGATTGAGTTAAAAGCATCATCTGTCTGTTTTTCCAGTCTGGTGAATGTCAATATAACTTTTACTTAAATGCACAGAAGCAAACAGATACGATACAAATATATTTATATAAGTTCAGTTATGTAGTGACTCATTTGTAGTTATTGTTAAATTGCCATATTTTATCAGACACAAATTGAAAAGAAAATATCTCCATGAAACTGTACTGATCAGCCATCACCCATTTTATTCTCATTAATCATTGAAAACCCATACCGAACAACACATGGACTTACATGTGCAATGGTCCATATTATGATTGCACCCATAGATGTTCAGTTTCTCATCTTCCTCTGATCCATGAACATGTAAACACATCTCCAGAAACAATCTTGTCTCATAATCAAAAACCCTAAATTGACAGTTTATATTTTTCCTGTGATTTTAAAGCTCTAATGGAACATGCTGACATGTATTTACACTAGGAATGTAAATTCAGGCTCAAAAACTTCAAAGTATGAATGGATTAGGTGTCTAAGTCCCAGTTCCAAAAATGTGTTAAAAGAAAGCTGCACTTTCCTGCCTTCAAGTCCCAGAGATGAGCAGCTAGTGCTCCTCTTTCTTCTTCCTAATGAAGACTGTGTGAGAAAAAAAATGACAGATACAAACATATCCACTCAGACACACTCTTCCGCACATACAAAAAATACACCCACAGAATTAACGTGCACAGAGATAATTTAATTCTAATTGGGTGACCCAAAGCCACTGATATCATCTGCTGCAGTGTGAGACCACAGTCTGAGAGTGAACGGTGGCATGCCTCCGAAGAAGACTGGAGGAGGAAGGCTAAAGAAAAGACAAATAGAAGGCAAACTGGCCTAAGAAGAGGAAGAACACAACAACAACGACAAAAACACAAAGTGGCGCCGAGTTCATTAATTAGAATTTCAAATTGGACAAACTCAAGTTGACAGCGTTGCGCTTGTCAAATCAGATCATGCCCCAGCAGGGTGAGAGAGAGAAGGGAGAGAAGGAGGCACATTGCTTAAAGCCAAATACCACTCCTATAGCTGAATGGGTACCGTCTCTCTCTTTCTCTCGCTCTCTCTCCCTTTCCCCTCTCTCTTTCTCTCCATTTCCGCTGATAACGCCAACTGCCTCCCCTCTGTCCCTGCATGAATGTCACAGCGGCCTTAACAAGAAGTGACAATTAAAACATCATCGGTGTCTTCAGGCTGAATGGGAGCAGCCTGCCAGGGTTCCTGGTTTCTGTGAGACAAGGAGATATGGATGTGCGGAGGGTGAAAGAAAAAGAATGAAATAGTTTAAGAGCTGAAGGAATGGAGAGAGGGATGGTTTGGTGTTCAAGTAAAGATGGATAAATGTGGTTTGTGTATGCATCATAAAAGAGGATGTTTGACAATCCAAACCACCAATGTGAATGAGACCAACAGGATTTGTTATCTCAGGTTTGAAACAGTATCCAACAAATTCCCCTCAAGTAAAATGAGCACCAACAAATACAGCATCAAAAATCATGGCAAATATACATCAGGCTTGAGTGTTGAGTTGCCGTAAATTCCGAACTAGCACCTCAGCCATGTGGTTCACACTATCAGAGTTATGTTAACACATCTGCATGTTGATGAGCTGTTGCCTTAGAGGCACATCAACTCACCGAATGACGCAGACACTCTCTGACCCACACTTATTAACCAAGATGTAATTTAATCAATAAAAAATGGCTTTTAGTTGTGGTGGCAAAAAATATAATAGTTTGATTACAAAAAGTCATTTTGTTGCATATGATGTGATTCTGATAATTCAAGAAAGAAGGAAAGTATTTCTTGAATTTAGTTGTCCAGAATCTTGCTGAGTATTTCATACAGTATATTCAAGAAAAATAGAAAAAGAAAGAAAATAAAGTAAAAGAGTCACTGTGATCACCAGTGGCCTAAATGCTAGACATAGACTGTGTCTGGCATTTTATATTTTATACATTTATACATTTGTGTTTTGTCTATGTGCTTATGTGTGTACATGCACATTTGCCAGGCTCTGCACCAGCTGTGTCACTGCACACAAGGAAAAGGCCATTGCCAAAATGAGCCACCAACATACAGAGCCAAAAATCATCCAGCACGCCACTGGACAACTCCTCACCCACACATAATACACAATGAACTCACAAAGTTGAGGGCATAGTCAAGATCCCCATTAATTAATCTAGTAGTGAACACAGATTACCTACTGAATTTTGTTTTGAAAGTAATACTGTATTCCGTCTCTTAGATTCAGTGTGTGAGAGTGTGTGTGTGTGCGCGCATATGTACATGAACAAGTGTGCACTTAGCCAAGTGCTCTCTGGTTTGATGGTTTTCTGTTATGACTCCATTATGCTGATGGCTTTGGTTCTGTTCCAGGTCCTGTGTGTGTGCATGTGTGTGAGGGGTGTGTGTGTGTGTGTGTGTGGCAGGGGAACACTTGCACTTCACAACATCATTAAAGATTGTAGAAGCTCCTCTGCAGAGCCTCAGTCTAACTTTTCAACACAGCATTTCCTCATTCAGCTCAAGAGTCTGATCTTATTCCGCTTACCACGTTTAAGAGTCACTGAATGGACCAGAAGACAGTGACCAACAGACAGACAGACTGTCAGGGTGTGTGTAACTGGTAACGGCACCACTCACCTTGGAGACGTGCCGACTGCCTCATATACCTCCACGTACTGTATAGCTATTGCCCGTGCCAACAGAAAAGCGGAGTGGCGTGTTCACAATACAATGACACCCGTCGCACAGGCAGCTCTTCATGTTCATCCATAGCACCCAGCCCCAATGGGACCCGTGTTCTTGCAGACTATTATTGGATTTGCGGCTCAAATGTCTATTCCCACCTACCACCAAATTGGGGGGGGGGGCATGTATAATTGCTTATCTATCTGACCACTCTTTCTTTATGCTAGAAGTGTCGGACCACCCACACGTTAGGCCGAAGCGAAACGCACCTATGCCTACCCCTGGATGGCATAAACTCACCACAGATACCAGCGTCCCAGCACAGTATAGGATTTGGGGATGGGGATCGAAATTCGGACAGCAATTGTTCCCCGGGATAGGTCTCGGCGAAGTAAGGGTCCATGTAGAAATAAATAGATACGCAATTTAACGAACACCACCACACACCTAGGTGTAGCAGTAGATACTAAACTACACGCCCTGCAGGACATGGTCACCCAACATCACGTAATTTTGGACCTCATTACCGCGTCACAAGGGGGCGTGTACCAGGTCATTGGCAAAACATGCTGTACTCATCTATCTACTGTAACAATGACTCTGACATACACAAAGCTCTCGACGAATTGGCAGACCTCCAGAAATATGTACAGGCACACACCCCAGGAGCTGACAACACGTCATTTGACTTCTTCTCATCGTTTACCTCAGGAACTTGGTGGCAGATACTGATGAAGTTGTTAACCCTTATGACTGTATGCATGCTCCTGTTCTGTATTTTCATGATGTGTGTTGTTCCATGCATAAAATCAATGACGTCCAAAATGGTGAACTTTGTCATAGGTGCAAATACCAGTTACTGCTCCCACCCTGGTTAAAGACGATGAATCCTTTGTTCAGTTAGTCTCTGACCCATCTGATGACGAATATGTGTAAATACCTCCATGTTTTGACGTGTTCTGATTTGTTTTGCTTAGCCCATACTGTTAGGGATCCTATCTTCCGCAAAAACAGCATGCTCCTTATTTCTCACATCACATTCTATGATGTCCATTTTTAAACCATGTTCTGGGGTGAGTGATGTACTACTTCCTTTTTTTGAATATGATGTTGCCATGGAATTATTTGGTATTTATGATGTATTTTTTTATGCCTTGTGTGGATCAAATATGATCAAAAGGGGGGAAGTGTGATGGAAAAATGCTTTGTCATGCCTGTGTAGTGGAGGAATGCACTGTCATGCATTTCTCTCTGTGAGGCCTGGCTGTGAGAGGAGAAACGCTCCGCTTTTCCAGAGAAATCCTGCTCAAAAATGCAAGGCACTGCATTCAGACATAACAGGTCGTGTAATCTGATGGCGAACAGAAACTACCGTGAGACCCACGCATGTTTGTGTCACGGTCCCACGGTATGGCCAGGGTATAAAACGTCTCACAGAGAGAAATGCAGGGAAAGCCCTCAACCCTTCTGCCATGATACATGTATCATTGCGTATGCTGTAATAAACCTCACAAAGACCAGCGGACTGTCCAGTTGATTTATTACTTCTCCACCCGAAGAATTTCCAACACACTGTTAACTGGTCTGCCATGCCTGTTTTCCTCATATAATTTTAGAAAGAAGGAAACATATTCAGCATTACATTTCAGTGAACAAGCATTTATTTGAAACCTCAAAACTTAAACAGTAGATGTTGGTTGACTTTGTGATTGCATGTTTTGTTTACAAAAAATACTAACCCACTGAATGGCTCCATATTTCATATCACATTTTTCTTAATTTTACTTTAATGTGAAGAAGAATTAATGTGAAAATTAATTTACTTTATTAGTTTACAGCATTTTTATTTTTAAATCTTTGGGTTACTGATGTTATTGATGATATATTTCATAACTTTTAAACATTGTATAATAGCTACAGTCTCTCATGTGTCACTCACTTTCAGCAGAACTTTTATCTTGCACTTCATGAAAAAAGATGCACATGTAAGAATCTTTCTATCCATGCTTGACCTTTAAGGACCATAAAAACTTGATTCATGGACATTTCTTAGACTAAATTGCAAGAGTTAACATTTCTTTGCTCTTTATGCATATTAATAGGTTTATTAAACTTTACCTTTAATCAGTTAGTTCAACATCACTAGATATTTTATTCAAATAACTGGGTCGTAAAATGTGTGAACTTCAGTTATTCATTAATTGAACTAATTAAACTGTGAGTTTGTCTGTTCTGCAAAACTACAGGTGATGATATTATCTTTGCAGGTATGAAAACTGTTATTTAATCATATCAGCACTAAGAAACATTACACCACCAGTCAAAAGTTTGGACACACCTCCTTCAGTGTTTTTTCTTTCTTGTTTTCAAGCTGTACATTAATACTGAAAACTGAACTGAAAAATCTGGGAATTGTGTAGTAAAGAAGATAGTGCTAAACATCCCAGAACATGTTGTATATTTTAGATTGTACAAAGATGCAACCTTTAGCTTTGATGACAACTTTGCACATGCATGGTATTCTCTGAACAGTCATCTGCTCCATTTGTGCCATTTCTTTCCTTTTTATATTGCTTCAGACCATCACTTGTCGTGTGCAGAGGAAGAAAGGGTACAGAGTCAACAGCTCTGTTAGAGCTACAACTACTGTACAAATTCAGAAATAATGACACTGGCTCTCATGAGTACTGTCCCTAGTTTCTCAGGCTGGTGATTCAAAAAACTTATACTTTACAGCAGAGGTATAAAGTAGTAGTTGTAGTAAGACTAATGGGACTAATGACTCTGTACCAACCTGTCCTCTGCACCTGGCCAGTAGAGCATTAATAAGAAAAGAGAAGGCACAAAAGAACTCCCCTGTGAATTGAAAGCCATTTCAGATGGCTGCCTCATGAATCTGATGAGAGAATGCAAAGCTGTTATCAAAGCTAAATATGGCTGCTTTGGACAATCTGAAATACAACCCAGGTCTAATCACAGTTCTAGCTCAGGTCTAACACAGGTTCTATCACAGTTTGGATGTCCTCACAATATCGAAATTAATAAAGACAAAGAAAAAACACTGAAGGAGAATGTGTGGCCAAACCTTTGACTGGTAGTGTACACGTCCAGTAGAACTCATGATACACTGTGATGTATCTACAGGCGACAGTTGTGTATAAATACAGTATA
>JAQQAE010002406.1:0-22399 GCA_029823295.1 Pseudamia nigra
TTATTTGCCACTGATCAACATGGTGTTTGGAGCCACACTGGGTTTGTAAATTTGACTTGCCTAACCGAGGCAGCAACGAGACACCAAATCACTGCCGGACACTGACAACAACGGAGCTTTCCAAAACCTTTGGGGAAACCAGAGTGAATCTGCAGCTGCGCAAGCAAGTGCGCAGGGAAACGGAGCTCAACACAGTGCGCAGAGGTCCACAATGAAAGGTGAAGAAAAATAGGGACATCTTAAAAAGGCTGATAGACCATGTTTTTTTTTGGGCAAGCAAGAACTTTCATTTCGGGGACACAATGAAAGTGCTGGATCCAAAAGCAGAGCAAACTATGTGGAGCTTCTCTCTCTCATTGCTGAAAGCAACGCAGATTTACATTATCACCTGTTCGCTAATAAAGTGTTTAATCGGACGTCAGGCAAAATACAGTACGACCTGATAACTGCTGTTGCTGAAATGATGGGAGAAGAGATAAAACGTCAAGTTAAAAAAGCACTGTTTGTCTCAGTTATGGTGGACGAGACGACAGATGCCAGTAACGCAGTGCAGCTGACACTGATCGTGCGGTTCATAACGGGAACAGGTGTAAAGGAGCAGTTTGTCATTGAAATCTTCTTGAGGAAAAAACATAGGATAGATTTTGTCTACAAATAATCAGAATCTTTGGTGAGTAAAATGTTGCTATTTTCCTAAATAATACTGCAAGTTTATGAGGTTATTATTGGTGCTTTTTAATGTGTGTCACATTTGTAGCTGCAGTAGGAGATTCGTGCAGACCGGGTTTGGCATTTATTGTTGCTACACAAGTTATCCATCTGCCATGCAATGGCTCTTTATACTCCATTTCTGTAAAAAAAGTTGTATTTTATAAAATAGTTATTGAGGGGTGGATTGAGTCAGATGGAAGCACTACTGAAGGCGTGGATGTGAAATGCATGGCCCGACACTGGTATCTTTACCTGAGAATTCTCACTCTGAATCTATGACAACTGACAATACACTATGGAAAAAATCCAGTAGCAGCTTTTAGCCACAATCTCAAAATAAAGGCTTCAAGTACACAAAATGAACTTTTCTTCTGATTACCTCATCAGTAGGTAAATAGTGAAAAACAGTGTGTGTGAAAATTAAGCAGCATCCCTTCAACCTTTGGTGTAACACTGACATCATAGACCTGAGTTAGGAGGAATTAATGGGAGAACTGGGCATGAATTTTAGTCCTGAAAAGAGTCTCAAAGTCTGGACCTATAAAAATGTTGTGCCCCCTCCCCTGCACAGACACATTTAATGCCTTTAATTGGTCAAACACATCAGCAAAGTAAGCAACATATGCGAGGTACACACTGTTGCTAAGCAGATCTGCAAGAGGTGAAGTGTACTAGGAAAGAAAAGCTGCAATTTCAGCTCATTCTTCACAAAAATGAAACAGTACCTTTCACCCTGAAAGCCAATCCTCTGCAGTGGTGTGGAGCTTCTTTAACTTCGTAATACAGTGTACCACCTGGTAAGATGCATGGACTGCCTGTTCTCGGTTTGAGCACAAAGAAGTAAAACACTTTTGTGATGTACTCAGGTATCTTCAGTTTCGAAGGCTTCAGGCTTTCATGTGTTTACCTCTTTTGTCCTCAATATAAGAAAATCCATATCTCAAATTAGCTGCGTTTCAACATGCTCTGTTAGCAAATGTAAACAAACTTTGTGGCTCTTCTTCTATGGTGGGAAATTACAGGTGTCCATTAGGGGGACATTACAGGGCATTATCAACACCTATTGTTAAGGAGTGTGAATAGATGATATACTGTTGATTTTTTTCTAGGCAAAGGCCACTGAAAATGGGTCAGAATCACTGCTTTAGACCATCAGTTGTTTTCTGCAGAGGAAGGGTGGTTGCAGAGACAAAATCCCTATTATTATGCACAAATCCATATTATGGCAAGAAACACTCAGTTACAGTAAGTAAAGAGAAAAGACAGTCCATCTCTTTCAGAAATGGTCAGTTTTTTATTTTCTGTTTTACTTTTTAAATTCTTCTCATCTCTTCTCGTTTTTCTTTTTTGTCTCGTTTAATGTTTAATACTGTTTTTATTATTTTTATATTTATTGCTGATCATTGTTCCTTGTTATTTCTGCTGATCAGCAGTGGTTGACATTTTGTATAATAATGATTTTGGCTTTACTTGTGTGTTTTTTGCCATAATATGCCTGTGTACAGTAATTATAGTGGCACTATAAGGTTATTGATTATGGATTTACCCTTTCTCTGCACAAAACAACCAATGGTCCAATGCACATTAAGAAGACATGACAAATCTGTCATCAGAGCTAATTGTGGTTGCTTTTGACAAAATATAAAACATGTTCTGGGTTGTTCAACATTTTTCATTGAATGTTCTTTCACACTTTGGATGTCTTCAGTATTAATGCACAATGTTGCAAATAATAAAAACTAAAGAAAAAACACTGAAGGAGAAGGTGTGTCCAGACTTGGCAATGTAAGATGTACTGTATATGCAGATGTGTATATTTTCCTTGTGATTGAGCCTCTTGTGTATATTTTTTCTGTATTTAAGCTACAAAAAACAAATGATTCATTCATTTATCTTACAAATAACCTTATGAATAAGATCCAGTGCCGAATTCATGATGAATTGAGCTTATGTATCACTAGTGAATTTTAATGTTGCCTTTGTTAGACGTGAGTTACACACATCATACACACCTCTGGTTTACTGTTAATAAAAACCAATCCATCTGGGTGTTGCATGTTGCATAAGGTGCACGATGCAGCATTGTTTCTCATTAGTATCCAGTGTGTTGGGATGCCAACTGACAGCAATCCTGGGGGATAGCTTTGTGTTGCTCCCTCATTTATGTGCCCAATACAACTCAGAAACATCTCATCCTACATGCTCGCCACATCCCCCATCTTTATACATTAAGCTCAACCTCAGGAGCACCTCTGGCAATGCAGAGGTTGGGTATATTTGTCTACCCACTCAGAGAGGCAACGGCGAGGTCGTGGAAGGTTTCAGACATCTCAGTTTTATGTAAATCTAATTCATGACATGCAAAAACATTCATTTGAAGCTGTCTTAGGATAACAGCAGATGCCTTTTGAACAACATGTAAATGTGCTTAGACGTTAACAAATTAAAAGTACATTCAGTGAAAAAAGTGTTTGTTTCTGGGTTTGTTCAGTTGCTGATTTCCATGCTATTGGTTGCTGGAATCTGTCTGGTGTTTTTACTAACCAGACAAGCTACTCAGTACTGTAGACATTGATAGGTTCCATGCAAAAAAAAGCTTGATTTAGTTTTGATTGTCAGTTTTATTTCTTGCATTACCAGATCGGGACCAGATGAAACAATAAGTAAATATAGTCAGTAGACCATAGCAAAAGCTGTTTCTGTGATTTCTTTCTCAAAGCTGCTTTACCATCAACTCAAAGCATCACAAAGTGTCACAAAACTGCCAAGTCACCGTTCAGAGAGTTTATTACACAGTATGCACAATGATGGTCAATCAGTGAGAGATGAAGCAACGAGGAACTGGTGCAAGAGAACAATGAAACGGGCCGGTGGAAGAAGACGTGGTGTGTTTGACAGAGGAGTCGTCATTTGGGATTGGTTGCACAAAGGCATTGAGTTCTCCCCCAAAAGTACTGGTATGTTTTGACACACAGGAATACTCACTATAATCAGTCAGGTGTGACCAAATCCCACATGTTAGGAATTATCATAAGACAACCATACATGTATTTATACTAAGAAAAGTTCTCCCCAAATTGGGCCAAAAATAGAATGGTGTGGTTTTAAATCCCTTGAATGTAGTGGAAACAGTGATACTGGACAGGCCAAGACTAATTTAGCAAAAAAATCTAATATTATGTTAATATCTAATAAAAGTCTAATATTTTTGTTGTCATGCCTAAAGGTTAAGTGTGAGATACTTTGTGATATCTAAAAGTGAGGTTGCAGGTTGTAACCTATCCCTCTCATCCATGAGCCGGTCTATAGTGTCCAGCTTGTGAAATGTCCTCATCCACAACCACTTCCCTGCATCGAGTAGGAATAATTCCTTCAAACATTTCCATTTGTCCATTTAGTTATGTGCATCAGTGTTCATCAGAGTTTTGTGCTGTTGCTTGTACTGAACTGATTTTATGTTTCTTTTAATGACAAGCCTTCATGCTCAGCTCAGTTTCTTTCTGTTGTAATTGACAATAAATAAGAGTCTCCATGAGACGATATCTGTTTTCCCAAACTTCCCTTAACAGTGTTTCTTCTTCTTTAACTCTTTAGAATTTTCCTCATCTCCCCATACCACCGCAACTGTCTACTACCAGCAACATGGAGGGACAAACCATGGCAGTGTGCCTGGAATATATGCAGATATAAACAGCTCATACTAAGGAAGGAAAAATGTGATGATCCATATTTTATGGTGATCATATGCTAAAGAAAACATAATTATGCATGTATCAGATTTCTGTGATTTATATGATCAATCTAACTCTAACACACTGAAGCCTTTGAAGGCAAAGTGTGTGGGATGTAAAGTAATCTAATGGTTCCAAAGAACTCGGTACCGCTCACTCTATCCATTCAAGTGGGTCTCGAAAGAATTGCAATGGCAGCAAAAATACAAAAGCCCTTATAGGAGTTAGTGTGTGGATTGTTCATTCGTAGCTACTGTAGAAACTTAGTGGACTCCAGAGAAGGGGGGGCACTACTTTTGCAGATATAAGTGACTCATTCTCAGGCAGGGCTCAGCAACCTTAAATATTTAAAGAGCTACTTAAAAAGAAAAATGTCTGGACTAAACAGGATGTTGTACATGCAATTAAGTCACATATCTCAGACAGACTCCAGACAAATAAAACAAAATCAACATTCTGACAATTATCTTTATGAAATAGGTTTGGTGCAATGATGATATTACAGAATTACAATAAAGAAGTCAGAATTATTTTACTGGCAGACTCTACTTGGGGGGGGGGGGGGGCAAGAGCCCTTTTTCCTCTAAAAAGTCTATGGCTACATTCAGACTTCAAGCCCAAGTGCCCAATTTGGATTTACTGCCCAGATCCAATTTTTTGGTTCACAGTTCATATTATTCTTTAAAATGTGTCAAAAATGAGATTCTAGTATGAACTGACCCACCCACGCAACAGAACAAACACATTTGACCTTCTGTGATCAATAGTTCATAAATGACAAGTTGTTAAGAGACAAATCATACTTCTGTCTTATTGTAGTCGACTCCAAAATACAAGTGGAGTTTCATTGAAATCAGCCACTTTTCTAGTGGTATGAATTATATTCATCTGTATACCAGACCAACAGAAAGAAAAGTGTGTGGGGACCATCTACAAAGTGCAAGAATGACAAGAGAAAAACATAAATAATATTTAGTAACTTTATGAAGTATTATATGAACACAAAAATCACTACATATACTTTTTACCTTTTCATAGTGATACTATAACGCTTAGTTTAGGAGAAAAAATCATTTTTGAATCATCAAAATCATTTTTACAATTTGTACACGGTCCCCACACAGTTTTATTTCTGTCTGTCTCACAGATTAATATAATTCATACCCCTGGAAGGGTGGCTGATTTCAGTGAAACGCTGGTTGTATCTTGTTGTCTACCTTACTACGATCAGAAGATTCATCTCTTAGCACCTTGTCGTTCAGGAACTATCGATTGCAGTAGGTTGAATGTGTGAATATCTAACTTTACCTCACTGAGTTTTTACAACAAACGCGTATGAGACGTGACACCTCAGAGTCCACGGACGACGTCCATAAAACTGGCTTAAATGTTTACATGAGCGATCTTTAACAGCGCAGAATTTTGGTCAATGTCAGGTGAGAATGCGAAAGCCAAATCAGTTCCAATATGACAGTTCAGACTCAATACAAAATGTCACACTTGTATCTGATTTGACATCAGATATGGAAGTGTCCCAAACTGGATTTAAAATGATCAGATTCCATGTGATTTGATTTTTGTCGTTCACATCGGCAAGAAAAAGACACAACTGTACAGGCAAAAAAAATCTGATTTGTGCCACTTGCACCTGCGGTTTGAATGTAGCCAAACTGTCAAAACGAAAATAAAATTGTCTAATGGGAAAATCAATAAATATGATGTTTGCATATTGTGGGATATTTATCTGATGAAAACATGTTTTATTTGATTGACTCAGAATGTTAAGAGCCACTGGAGAAAAACCAAACATGGAGTGATTTCTACTTTAGGTGGTTATACAGCAATAAAATGTAATTATGCAAATATATCCTCCAGACTGCACCTTTAATATTAGATTTTTTGACACTTACCTTGTAATTGGAGTTGTCAGTTGGCCTGCAGCACCACTTAAATAGAAAAGAATATTTTATCATAGACGTCAAGCACATTTGACTAGTTTCATACACGCACAGTTAAATGTTTGATTTCAAGTCTCGACTGGTCCGAGCGTCCGGTCGCGATACAGGTCATTTCTCTAATTTTATTCTCATTGATCATTCTGATGTGGTGTGACTGGCTGGCCAGATGCTCTGTGTTAGGACTGGGTACAGTCCATTGGCACTGCTGATGCTGCAGCAAGAAGCTCTGAGGACACTGGCAGTGCTGCTTGTTGGCCTTCTAACCAGAGCAGATGACTGTGCTCGCTCCGTAATTCACTCAATTTAGCGACTGTCAGAGGGTCCACCACTCACCATTTGCTCTCCTAGGACATTTAGGGACCCACTGACACACAAGAAAAGATACTACAAAGAGCGAAGCTGTGCCCCATTAAAGGTGGAGTTAGCGATTCTCACCTAATGTGTTGGATAAATTCAGTGAATATTTTGTCATGATCCACAAGCTGTCTGTTGTATGTGTGCCACCTGTGGATATATACTCAAATACTGTAGATTCTAATATTTCCTGTTTCAGCATCGGTTCTCTCATTAAATTAAACATACTCAGCAATTTCACATAATTGTGTGTTTTTTTCAGATAGTTGACAGGACCTACTTCTGCTTGTCACATGTGTGCAGAGGTGGGTAGTACTCAAGAACATATAGAGCCCAAATGACGCAGTGTTGCAAAATGTAAAAGCAGGTGGTGCATTCTTATCTTGCCCCAGCAAAAATGTGATTTTAGGGGTAAAAAACACAGAGCTCACATACTGCTTTCAAGATGCGTAGCCATGCGGAAGTGTACATACTGCAGCAAAAAAAATTAACACCTGAATTTATGCACGTAAAAAAATTACATACTTCTCACTCAGCTGTATTTACTTCTATTCATTGTTAATTCACGTAGTCCATAGTGCAGTACTTCACGGGTCAAAGAATTGGCAGGGGGGCAAGGATGAGAGTCTGTCAAACCTGGGTGGTCGATGTACTCGCCATGCCAATACCATCACGCTAAAGAAAAACACTCCCGCCAATAATTAATTAGATAAACTCCACCTGTTTGGATGATGCATGGGTAGTTACCCTGAGCCGGCCGTGCCCCCAATAATCATAGACTTGCGGAAATTGACTGTACACTTTCGATTTCAAAAGTAGAGCCCACACTTCTTTACATGTACTTGAGTATATTTTCCCATAAAACATAGCTGTAAGAGTAGTTATTTTGCAGAATGCCTTTAAATCTTGCTACTCATTTACATTTGGCCACATATTTCAATGAATAGGAGTCAGTTTTACACTGACTTTGTTTTTACACAGACCACGTTTGATCCAAATGACACAACCAAAAAGAATCGGCTTATGAGCTGATACTGTGACAACACAAAACAGTGGAAATGAACAAAATAAGCAAATAAATGAATAAAACACATAGAATGAACAAACTAAGCATCAAAATGAACAAAAATGAACAACAATAATCAAATAAATGAACAAAAAATAAATGAACTTTTTTTTAATTAATAATACAGCCAACGGAATTGCACAAAATAGCCACAAAATTTAAAAAACTGATAGAGATGTAATTTAAATAAATGAACATCAACAACATAAACAAAAAAGTAACAAAATAAGTACATTTACAAGTACAAGTGTTTTACAGCTGTCTGAAAGTAAACAATGTTTAACATCATGTGTTTTTTTTTTATTTACCTGGTTCTGTCACTTCATTAATGACTATTAATGTGACCTTTACATTGTTTTTACCTGTAGATAAAGAACCCATTTAAACAATATTCCACTTATATTTATGAGTACTTCTACCATAATTACAAAGTAAAAATACCTTTAGTAATGTGAATGTTTACCTTCTACGGTTTATATGTCAAATAACAGCATGTGCTCCTCACAGTCTTAAAACTACAGCCACTCATTTGTTTATTCTGATACATTTATATGCTGAGGAAATAAATTAATATCATCACAGTATGTAGCTGAATATACATTAAAGCTGCAACTTCAACCAACTGCTGAAAAGATTGTTTTAATGCCAATACTTGAATAATTCCATTTCTGTATCCATTTTACTCATTTTATTCTTTAAGCATATACTGGTATCATATGGTGTCTGTCTATCCTGGCCTGGGTTTTACTTGGAATGGAACAGAAATCAGTGGTATCACACATCACACGAGTGTGCAGTAAATAAACCAATGTATGTACACAGCCCTGGCCCTGTAAATGGGAAACAACAAAGTGGGTTGGACCGATTTGCACAATACTATTCCAGGATGGAATGTGCCCCAGCTGGCTGGATTTGTTGTTCATGCACAGGAATGGGAGGATTTGAATACGGGAGCATTGGGCTTCTGAAGAGCACAACAGAGGATGTGTGTTTGGCTTGAGAACAAATTATCAGCAGTATTACCCAGAAATGGCTTACTCCACCATTAAATATGAATGGAAATCTGTTAGCATTATATTTTCTGTGATATATCAAAGTCCCATGTTTGGCTTCAACTAAAACAGGGGTTTGCAACCAGCGCCTCCGGAGCCACATAAGAAAAGATAAACCTTTATTTAGTCCCACAGTCGGGAAATTCACAAATCTGTGTGGAAATTGTGCAAGATTAAAACAAATCTGAGTAAAATAATCAGGATTATGAACACAAAATGGCTGAATTAATAAATCCACTTAATGCAAATTGAGTTAAAAAAAAAAACCTAACTCAACAATTCAAGAAAATGAAAAAAAAAATCTGAACGCAAACAAGAAAATGAGCAAAAAATAGACAAAAGAAATGAGTGAAATAATCTGCAACAAGAAAAATAATCAGCGAAACGTGCAAAGAAATCACAAAAATTGATCGAACTTTGAGACATGGACAAAAATTTACCAAATAATCTGCAAATTGAACAAAGATGAAGACAAATGAACAAATGAGCAAAATAATCATGGAAACGAACAAAAAATGTTTACAAAAAAATCAACAAAATTAATAACTCGATACAAAAAAATCGGTAAAATAATAATCAAAATGAGGAAAAATGCAATAATCACAAATTAACATGAACATGTTTCCAGGTAAGCGAATGCGTCGTATTGCATGTGGTAAATAAAGGGTTTGAATATTTTTGTGGCTCTGGATACTTTTTTCTTCCTGTCCAAAAAATGGCTCTTTACATTGTAAAGGCTGCCGAGCAAGGAACTAAAATAACACAAACTATGTTTTTTCCAAGAGTTCAGCCTCTCAATAAAAAGAAAGTGATACAAGCAAGTAAATATAAGTAGTACCTAAATCATAGAAGTTCTCCTGACGCAGCATGTCTCCTAATTGGGACACCCATGTGATAACAAATAAGCATTTGGGATGTTGAGTCTATTCTTTGCAGTCTCCTCCTGTGTTGCCGTAGGCCCTCTGTCTGCATCTGACGGGGAGGTCCTAAGTTTATGTGGCGTGGCACCAGGGTAGACACACACCATTACTCTGAAGCCCCAGGTTCACGCATGAACATCACAAACAGCCCTCATCCTTCCTCCCTCTCCGATGGCCTCCTGGCTCACCAAAGAGAGGGGCTGTCCTGCTTTCCTAGCATCATTGGTTCTGGAGGGTCTCCATCAATTAAACGTGATAGGCTTTCAACTCCAGTGAACCCAACACAGCAGCTATACGAGAAAACAGAAAGGGGTGGGGAGGGTCACCCCAACCTGAGAAACAAACCCACCACAGGCAGATTCACTTGAATGTAGAGGAACACGTCACCGGCTATAAAAGCACATATTAAACATGTAGAGGCAGGCCTACATACGGACTCTCATAAATCACACGCTGCAGTGCAAAGATACCATTTCCACACTCACAAATAAAATTATTTACAATTCTTAGGTTTTCTAAACTGTGTCGCCTGAAGGCGAGAGAAGTCAGTATTCAGTTTGCAGACTCTACCTCATTTGAGATCAAAGGGAATCTGCACATCATGTTTTCTTCTTTATATTTCCTACTTGCCGTCCTGTTGTGCTTCTCAGCGTGTGTGTGTGTGTGTGTGTGTGGGTGTGTGTGTGCAAGCATCACTGCCAAATAAAACTGGCACGGTTGGTTTATTTGCTGATTTAAGAACTAGTCATGTATCTGCAGTACTCTCAAACTGTACACTAACAGCCAAAAGTGTGGACGCACCTTCCATTTTACTCATTTTTCTTTGTGTGTTTCTTTCTTTTTTTATTTTCAACATTGTCCTTAATACTGAAGACATCCAAACTGTGAAAAAAACATGTATGGAATTATGTCGTAAATATAAAAGGTGTTAAAAACCAGGACATGTTTAATATTTTAGTTCAAAGTAGTCACATTTAGCTTTGGTGACAAACTTGCATTCCTTCATTTGATTCACAGAGAGTTAATTTATGCCTTTTCTTATCTTTTTAACATGCTTCAGTCCATCAGTTGTCTTGTGCAGAGCATAGACTGTATCTACTGTATTAGTGGACAAAGTGACCGTGATGTCACTCATTAGTTTCTGTTTTGAGGCCAATTGGGTTGTGACTTCCTGGCTGCCATTTTGGAGCCAAAAACAGGATATAACCATTTTTGGACAAAGACGAGTGAGGCTAACTGAGCGTTCATGCCGCGGGGACTCATGGGAAGCTAATGTCAAACATAGTCATATTACAGCGTTGTTAGTGCGAACACTTACCCACAGCTACAGACGAGTGTGTCTCAGGTAAAACTATGTCCATATCGAATAAATAAAAGATACGAAGGTTCGAATTGGACCAACTTCACTAGTGAATTGTTACCATAGCGACATGTCAATCAAACCCCAGCGCAGCAGCGATTTGTTGGATTATTTGCAGTAATATCTCAATAACAGAGCAAAAAGTTGCAGATGAACCACCACATGACTTATCACAGGGTCCAAAATAAAAAGTTTGAAGCCATAGTGACTCATGACAAAAATGTATTTGCTTAGTATTTTCAGATAGAAGTCCAATGTAGGCTTCTTGGAGCCGGACGAACAGTTCCCCAGTGGCCAAGCAGCAGGATCACAGCTTGAAGTTACTTCTGCATCGGCCTCACTGAACATCCCGGGTCATTGCCCACTGGTGCAGAGTCAATACTCAACTACTCCACAAATCCATACTATAGTTTAGGAAAGAGAAATCTGTGATGCACATTTGGGTCTAAATAAACTGCTTGAGAACCACCATGAAAAGCAGGGGTGGCAAATGTTCTCATCTGTTTAAAGTAAGTATCGAGTAAGTGGCATATTTCCTGTTCCTCCAGTAGAAAAGTAGGTGAACACCAGGGTGCAAAAAATGGAACTTTTGAGTCGCTGGTCAACAGCTCCAGATCCAGAAACAGAAATTCACTTACACAAACATGTTTTTGTTTACAGTCAGTTGGAGGAGTGACTTTTGCACAGAGAAATCCGTGATTCCATTGATTCAGTCCCTAAAAACAGCACCGGAGGAGAAGCTTCTGGTTAATAATCTTGGACCCGACCAGCCAGACATTCAAATCAAACAATGAACCCAAGACAGGAGGAGAAATGATAGTCCACGTATATCACGAACCTGGCATGGAAAACAGGCTTGGCTGTGAGGTTGGTGCTTTGTTTTCCTTTCCTCCTGTTAATCTGATTTTTTTTAATCGTGGTGTGATATATGAGAATGGTGCTTTGGCATGTCCTACTGAAAAGTGGCTATAGAGAATTTGAAAATTGATTTACATACTGGATCCCCAAAACAAAAGCAAACATCATCCCTTAAATATCTATCTGCATTATTCTGTATCTGGTGTTATTTGTGCATACTGTAACAGTTGAGGTTGTGAACAGACATGAGGAATAATGAGTTATTCATGTGTAAATAAACATACTGTAGCTTGTTTACTGAGAGGCAATCGTATGGAAGAAATGTCATTGTGAATTGCAGCAATAGTAGATGACACATACTTTCCCCTGGCAAGTACAACTGCAATTTGATGCACATATAGCTATGGTGAGAAAGCAGGCGATGCAATCAAAAATAAGTAAGCAGGAAGCAAAGCTACCAGCTTACCATCACCTCACCAGCGCCATTTCTGAAGGTTACAGCTCAAATGAAGAAGCCTGTTTCGCCCCCTGGTGAGCTGAGGCAGGAGAAAAGAGGGAGAGCGGGCGATCTAAGCCAGATCGATCGGGTCCGCTGCTCTCGGAGTCTGGCAGAACAGAGCCCGGGCTTCTGTTCACTAATGCAGACACCGAGGCCACAGCACATCTCATGAGGACAAAAGACCTGCAGTGGTATTTAAATTTTTTACATTCGCAAACCCTTGTGAATTGACCAATGCACTTGATAACCCCTCAAACATATTGATTTTTAATTAATAATCATAGAATTAAGGACCACATATGTGTCTGGAATAAATGAATAAGGAGTAGATTTTTAGCATGCAACATCTCGTATTTTGGTTCCTTGTCCTTGGCTGAACTTGAAATGTTTAAACGATAATAAACAGGTTGTGTAGGTTAGAGACAGGAAGCAGACTTCAGAGTTTTCTGACACATTTCATGGTGAGATCCTGCTTTCCACCTCGTCAACGTGATGCCAGAGAGTGATGACGTTTTTGTTATTACTGTTATTCGGGTCCTTGATCCTGGCAGTTTTTCAGTACAACAACAGAATGTTCTTCCAAATACTTCCATATCTGTGAGTCTGTGACTTCACATTTTTGGTGAAGCAGACAGCTTTGGCTGCCACGAATGCTGTTAGGTATGAAATGGTAACACTTCCCTCACTATCATAACTCAGCAGATTGACTGATGATGTCTGTCTTGGGAAACTTACATTGTCATGCTGTATCTTTTGCATGCCAGCAGCCCTGTGGCAACAGGAAGCAAACATTTACTTCAGATCCAAAACGCTGGAATCCTGCACAGTGCATACGACAGTATTATCTGTCATTCAACTGTAGGTCTGAGCATTAAATCACAAATCAAGGCTTCCGAGGTAAGTAATGCAATATGCGTAGGCTATGTCCACATTTTTCATTGTCACTTGGACACAAGCAAAGAAGCAGGGAGGCATGATGGACATGTGAATTACTGCAAACTGCTCAAACAACCACTCATGTATTGTCAGAGTAGTCGATTGTATCATGATTAATTACAGAATTTAACTGCACAACTGCTACCAGAGAAAAGAAGAGCAGAAATGCAGTTAAACTGGAATAAAGTATTCAACTACACTTACAGCACGTAATCTGGGAAAAGAGCTTGTTTTCTTGGAAAGGAGTGCATGATGGGACTCACGAGTCAGACAGCAAATTTACCCATGCATCATTTCTGGTCCACAAAATGTCCTCCGTCATTATATTAAGTATTTATTTTCATAAATTAATGTCTCAGATCATAAAATGAATTTGTTTAATCATCACCTGTGTTTGGTCTCTACTTAGTGTATATTGGACCATCAGTTTTCGTGTACAGAGTCATTAACCCTATTAGTGCCACTACAACTACTGTACAAGGCAAAACCATCAAATGCTATGATAAATTAGCACTCGGGGAGACTGTTTTGGGAAAGGAAGAAAGAGAACTAGCTCTGCTGCAGAGGATAAGTTTACTAGCCTCAGAAACTGAGGATGATCCTCATCAGAGCCAGTTTCATCAGTTTTCATCAACATCATATCATGTTTGATGGTTTTGGTGACTGCACTTGAAGATACCGTCAAAGTCGTTGAGATTCTTCAGACTGACTGACCTTCATGTCTTAACTCATTCCCTGCCATTGATGAGATATTCCATCATTTGCAAGACAACACTTCCCACCGATGCCAGGATTTTGCATCAGACTGTGTTATCATGGTTATCATGTGAAGTTTGTGAAAAAAGAAACAAAGATCTGATGGAAACCAAACGGAGGGTGTGTGCAGGAAAGTCCTTTTGATACACAGTGGTTCCCCATCTTACGAGCGCATTGACATAAAACTTTTTCGTGTTATGAGTAAGACATCAAGCAAAAACTCGAGTTATCGAGTAAAATAGGTCCCGAAAGTGCGCTACTCACCCACCGCATGGAAATGCAGACGTGAGACTGTTCATTCCAGTGTTTTACATTACTTGAGAGTTTAGCAGAGTTTTTCCTTACCTTTTGGCCCCGTCTTCCGAAGCTCCCTGGATCCTGGCTAAATTCAGCCTGTGTCTTCCTCCTGTGGTCTTCAAACAGCTCTTCCCGTAAACATGGCAGGCTGTGTTGCATCATCTCCATGCACATTACGTAATGATGTCACACACCAGATTTGCATTATCACACCCACTTAAAAGAGCAGGTGTTTGCCTTATAACAGGAGTATTCTTGGGTCTTGGAATGGATAATTGGTTTTACATGCTTTTCATGTCATGAGCGTGACTCTGGAAGGGATTAAACTCGTAAGACGGGGTATCACTGTATTTACCATCTCTAACCCTAAACGAACATTTTCTATGAGACTTGAAGGATGAGTAAAAATCATCAAAAATGTTGGCGCTAGCTGGCAATTTTTTCATATAAAATGCTGGAAAGACAACTGAGTGTTTCTTGCTATAACAAGGATTAGTACAGTAGTTGTAGTAATTGCCCTACTTGTGGGTCAGTATAGTAATAGGGATATCCACCCACACAACTGATGATGTAAAGCACATTAAGAAGGCGAGAAATGGCACAAATTAACTCTTGATAAAGGACACGTGTAAATTGAAAACCATTCCCAGGAATCTGACGAGGGAATGCCATGAGTGTGCAAAGCTGTCACTGTAGCTAAATGTGGCTTCTTTGGACAATCTAAAATATAAAACAGGTTTTGAGTTGATTAACAGTTTTTATATTTACTACATAATTCCACACATGTTATTTCACAGTTTGCATGTCTTAAGTATTAATAAAAAATATTGAAACTAATAAATTAAAGAAAAACCACTGAGGGAGATGATGTGTCCAAACTTTTGACTGGTGGTGTATATTGCAGGTTTATCACTTAAGTACAATGACACATCTGAATACTGCAGACAGTCTGAGTCAAAACTTGTCCTGCAAATTGCTGGTTTAACAATAACTACATTTTCTTTTTTGACATTGATTTATTAGCTGCAGTAAAGCCTGTGAAATTATTATTCAAAATACAATCGTGTCCTTTCTCTTAATGGAATATCTGTTTTACCATTCCTTTGTGGAATTATGCTTTTGTACTATTCTTCCTTTTTAATATAAGTGTTTCTCTCTTAAATATGTCTGCTGGTTTCATAAAACAGCAGCAAACAAGAGCAGTCACGTATCTCATATGAAACATGCTCATTTATAAAATACTTGCAGCTTTGAAGCAGAAAGTTTTTGAAAGTGATCTTAAACTTCTCGAACAGCAAATTTTTCCATTAGAAAAAATAAATAATGGGAAACCAGGCCTCTGTAGAGATTTTTTTAAGCATTCTGTCGACCTCACCGGGAATCTCTCTATCTGAATGATATCTCTTTTATTCAATATGACATGGTAATAGTACTGAGAGTCATATTCTGTATCTAGTGATAAGACTGTTTTGTACTTTCCGGTCCCTTTATCACGGGCTCTTGATTTTGGTCAGGGATCTGCTTTTTGCATTCTGTGACAGAGATTAAATGGAAGGATGATGCATTGTGACAGAACAAGGCAGTCTCTCATCCTTTCTAGTCCAGTGCACATCAAGAGGGGAGATACATTATCAAAAAGAGAAGCAAAGTTCATGGAGAAACGGACATTTACATTCTCTGTCACAGGGACAGAAGAACCTGTGTTAGCTCCGGAAAATTAATTATTTAAAGGTCCTATACCTGTACCTCTGCTAAATGTGTTGAGGTGACTTTACCTTGGTTTTCCAAGTGCCTTTTTGCAACTCATGGTTTGTTTCATTTACATCTGAAGTCACAGGTCGGAACTGGAAGTAATGTTGCCTCTGTGTTGACTGTGTTCCACCTGAGAAGTCAGAAAAACATGGGTGCTTTGCCACATACAGCAAACAACAAAACAAATATGCAGTGTACCTGATAACACCGTCCATTCTCACACACAAGTTAGCACCCAATCTTGTCGTGTTCCATTGTTAAAGCCCCTGTCACGCTTCACAGGAATCAAGCAGAACCAGCTGGATGGAAGAAAATCACACTCAATTCAGGAATTTGCAAGAATGCCATTGGAATACTTAGAATGCTTCTAAGCCACTTTGAATTATTCTTGCACATGTATTAGCAGCTCGAATGTAGTTGGAACACATTAGGAATGCTGTTAGAATGCAGTCAGAATATTTAGAATGCATTTCAAATGCTGTACGTGTGTGGTTGCTGGTCAGAAGGTGCATTTTGGCTCATTTGAGTGACTTTCGGGACATTCTGGCAGGATTTGAAGTTGCTTGCTCTTTCACTTCGCCCTCAAATGCAATCAGAATGTTTAGAATGCAGTCATAGTTCAGTTAGATTACACTTCAAATGCTGTTTGATAATTCTCCACTTCAAATGCACCTCGAAAGTTTTAAGTATGACGAAAACATTTGGGCCAGCCACAACAATGGGCAAGAATTGTTTGGAATGTACTCCGAATATCCAGAAATTTGCAAAGATTTTTCCTTCCAACGGCATGTATAAGTCTACAGTTAGCTGGTTGGTGGAGGCTACGGTGGTTGTGGAGACAAGGCAATCATGCACGTTTCCACATAGGACACCAGTGTTTGAGTCTGGAGCCAAGTACTGTACTTGTGTGCATTTTATTTCTAACCCTTACCCAGGCCACTTTTTCCTAACTTTAATCCTTAAAGACCTAGATGACCACGCATGGTACAGTCAAAAAACATGAAAGTTTATAGCTTGTTTTTCTAAAATCATCGTCAAATGAAATTGTTTTCAATGCTGCAGTTGTAAAATTGGCACATTAACTGTTCAACTTTACCGTGCCAAGTGCAGTATGGGAGGGACAGGTACCCTGGAAATCTTCTGTCTAGGTCTTTAAGGTTTAAGGAACCCTTACCCCTAGTGCACTTCCCTAAATATAAGAAAATGGCTTTTAATGGCAAAGCCCATCACAAAAGGGGTGACAATGACAAAGCGTAACCATGACTTTGCCTATTCGTCATTACACAACACACATTACAGTATGATGCTTTGTGAATCAGCACATTGTGACCTTACAGTGAGAATGTGTTACATAACTTTTTCTACAATGTTTTGTGCAGATACAAACGTTACAGCACCATGTTCATGGAAAAAAATGAACATTACTTAACCCTTAAAGACCTGGATTGAAGATTTTTTTGGGGTGCCTAACCCTCCCATGTTTGTTTTGCTTTTCAAACATATTCTAGCACTTAGCATCATAAAGCTGAATAGTTAAAGCGCCAGTTTACAACTGCGATGTCAAAGATTTAATTAGACAATGATTTTCAAAAAATAGCCACAAACTCACAAGCTTTTTGATTGTGCCAAAGTGTTAAATATGCCCATGTTTCAAAATCAGAACACACTCTGCTTGGCTAACCAAAGGCACTTTTCATTCACAATTTTTAGGACTCCAGAAAACCTCTCATTCACCAAATGACCTTTGACTTTTACTATGAGAACCACTTGCTAATTTGCATAAAATTAGGTCACAGCATTAATAATTGCAAAAACCTATTTTGGCCTTTAATACCAAAAGTAACATAGCTACTGGCATCAAAGTTTAACACAGTATATGATACATTCGACTCTGGGACACGTCTCACTCATCAAATGACCTTAACCTTAATTTTCACCTTCAAGATCAGTAGGGTTTGGAATCATTACACTTTTACCTATATTTCTGTTTATGTAGTGAGGTTGAAAGTGTCATATACTCCGGGGTTATTGACTACGCTGATTCCACACATGCTGTACAAAGGAAAGGTCAGGGTCACAGTCATTTTTAAAATGGGCAGGGGATTTTCTGTTTCACGGCTTCTTGTTTTACATCACAGAGTTTATGTGTAAGCCTCAAAACTCAATTAATATGCATTTTCACAGTGCAGAACCTTTAATGTCTATATTCTCTTCTGGTTGTAATTCATCCCTATAATTAGTGACTTTACATGCTTATGCTGACGTAAATAATAAAGGGAAAGGAGAAAGCAAAGCAATGGGGGTATAATCTATAAAAGCACTGATGAATTATTTATAATGTGGACTAGATGTGAACATGTCGTAGAAAAAAAGTGTTTACTGCGGCCAATCACAACAGGACTCTTCATGGACCTTGTGGGTTGTTTTCTTCCCTCCGCACACATTTGTTCATTTTTCCCTCACTTGCCAGTTGTGCTCAGTTTTTATAAGAGTCATACCTTGGAGGACAAGAAATGTAGCTACATGTGAAAATTGCTTTTTGACAGAAGTAGAACTTTTCAAAGTGAAACTCAGCCCTTAAATGAACTCAGAAAGTTTGCTTCATCATGTATTCTTTGTGAAAAGAAAGTACACTGACCATAATACTCATAAGATACTATAGTGGGTGCTGCTTCTTTAAGAAATAAGTGTCTGCTTTGAAAAAAGCTGAATTGAAATTAAAGAGGACTCTTTCCTCTTTTAGGTTATTGTTGGTCATCTTGTACTTTTCATTAACCTAATCATAAACCATTATAAGAACCTTACATCTGATTTACAAGCAGTTTGGAAAATGCCATTTAAATAAAGAAAGCAACAATATTTACCTTTTTTTCTGGAATGTTGTTGCAACCTGAACATGTCAGAAATTGATGCATATATATATATATATATATATACACACACGCACACACACACACAAACACACAGATATACAGTATAAATAAAAGTAAAGATGCTCTGTTTATGCTGTCTACAATAATTTCAAGTCATATTAAATTTTGACGTCTCTGTATTCTCTTGTATTTTTGATTTTCCACGTTGTTGTTTTTTTAATTTCATAGTCGAAGAGACAACACTGAAGGCAACTTCTTTTTGTTTCTAGAAATGGAAATGAGACAAGTTTGCGAGACAAGAGAAGTTACATTTGCACTGCCTTTAAGTATCAATGCTTTCACCTTTTATCTATATTACAAAAGCAACGTGGACTCTGTGTACGTGCATGTGTGCGTGTGCATGTATCTTTATAAGTTGGAAACTGGGCAGAGCTGACCTTTGGCATTTCACATACTGACTGGAGGTATTTTGGGTCAATGGTCACTGTAGCAAAAAGAGTTTGGGGCCAAATTTTTTGGCCCCAAACTGCACTAATGCCTTCAGGTGTACTTCCTAATCTTCTCTTCTTATTTTTTTATATTATAAAAGCAGAGTGGGCTGTGTGTGTGTGTGTGTGTGGGTGGGTGGTTGTGTGTGTGTGTCTGCTTTCTAAGTTGGAAACTGGGCAGAGCTGACCTTTGAAATCTCACATATTTATGTATTTTGGGTCAAGGATCACAGTAGCGAAAACAGTTTGTCAATCGGACAAATATTTTCAAGAAATACGTGATTTGCCTCACAATACACTCAAAAACCACGTTGCTACCTCAAAGTTCATGTCATGCTGGCACCTTCTGCCCTAAACTTACCCTTTGCCCTGGATCGAAGACAGTTCCTGGTCAGATTAGCTACTCTATGACCATCAATAAGTCAAAGGGACAAACATTTGACTATCCTCTGCAGTATTTCCACATGGACAGCTCTGTGTGGATTTTTCCAGAGTGAGGTCACTTGCTGATGTGTTTGTGAAAATTGATGCAACTTCAAAACAAGGAGTCATAAATAATACATTAGTAACACACAACATTGTCTATCCTCAAGTGCTATGAACAGCAAATCACATAAAATATCTCAACCTTGCCAGTTGTCGAACAGAAAATCAACTGAATGTGACAAATAATACACATGATTAATTGGTCACTTCTAAATTGGTTGTCATTGTAAATGAGAAATGGTTCTCGACTGACTTACCTGGTTAAATAAAGGTTAAATACATAAATAAATAAATTCACAACTTTGTCTACTTCATTTCAGTCAAAAATCATTATAGAAATTTATAGTAATTTATGACCAAGTTTTTAAAAAGTCAGCTTCCCCATTTTATAAGCATTAACCTTTCTAGAACCTGTGAATTCCCACGGGTCAACACGGTAGTTGTATTATAAATTGAATAACTGTTGTTATAATTTGGGTTGGTTTTTTTTTACAAAAATTAATGAAAGAACAACTGTTCAATGCCAAGGTGAAAACAGATTTCTAAAGGCAGTGTCAATAAAAAATATACAGTATAATGGACCGACTGACCTTAATTAAAAGAGGGCCAACTAAATGATTCTTTTAGTCTCACAATTTGTGAAAGGGAAACAATGTGAGAGCAGTGTACATTTCTTAAGTGATAGTCGTATAGACACCCGTGTCTAGAAGGTCCATTCACTGGTGAATCAGCCTTCCTGGCATCATCTACGCTATGAAGATGAAACAACACTCCAATCACCTCCCTAAAAAGGTTATGAAAAGTCCCAGTATGCAAACAAAAACCTTAGGATATGAAGACAAATTTTAAAACGGACAAATTGGCAGCGATTCATTAAACATGTTTCCATTGCCTCAAATTTAATTTCTTGATGGAAAAAAGTAAATGGAAACACAAAGTGAATAATAAATGTGTAAATAACAGAAATGGCATCTGCCAGTCACACTGGCGACAGCGAAGCTGCTACACGTAAGGCTGCTGCATGGTTCCTCTGAACATCACAGCAATGCTGCAGTGAAAAGCTGCAGAGCACGCATCTGGAGGAGAACACTACCAAGGTTTTCCATCTTCAAGTGTGTCATAACAGTGGGCAGAAAGCTTCAATCTTTTTCAGATTTTCACATTGAAAGATGCTCTTTTAATGTCATGTACATGCACCAGTACTGGACTTAAAATCTAATGAATCTGTTTACCGTGGTTAAGCAACTTCCAAGGTTCATAAGCAAAAGGTATCTTGATAGTGTGTCAAAAATGCTGTGCTTTTGGTTGGAAAACCAGCTAATGTGTAATGTAGTAAAAGGTGAGATATTCAAGGAGGGTGAGTACTTTTTAAAGGCAGTGTCAAGCATCATATTGTCCACAGTGAGTGTAATTTATCATTTTCATCTAAAGTCTTATAGCACTGAAAAATAAAGTTCAAATATGAGTAATATTATATTTCCGTTATGTCATTTGGAATTTAACACAACTGTACTGAGGTGGAGTTCAACTTCTCATGTTGTGGATACTGATAAACATTACGTAGTTAATGCAGTTGACACAGAACAACAAATTGAAACTTTTACTCATCTCTTTCAGAAGCCGTGAAGTGACGTTTGTTGCAACTGTCAGCGTTTGCTTCCATCAGACACAAGACAAGCGTGATCTGACAGCCAGTTCAAATGTCAAAAGTTATTATCAAAAAATATCAAAAATTTCTTCCACAACCACACTGATGTTTATCCAAGATGCATGGCTTTTAGGGACATGTCAGTGAGATACTGAATCACTGCCGATTCAAACTGCCTTATCTTCATCAGGGGGAAGAGAACAGCTTTAACCTTAATTTAATTGATTGCCTGATTTAACAGGAGCACCACCTACGGACAGTATTAAGTAAGACACATTTCTATGCCCTGAATTTTCTATGCAGTTTAATTCAGAATACTAACGGTGGCATTTGTCACAATACACACTCCTCCCAGAGTCTTACATCTCATGTTATGGAGCTAAAATTAGAGTAGGAACAAGGATGATTGTACCATGTATAAAGTTTAGGTGGTTTGCTAATTTAGATGATTGGCAGCTTTTAGGTCTGAATAAACAGTGCTTTACACAAAAATGCTAATTGTTGAATTCCTTTTTTCTTCCTTTTCTTGACTATTTTTTAATATTTTTTTTGTTAATTTTAATGATTTAATGCACATTTTGTTATTTGTACTGTAAATTAGTGTTTGGATTTACTGCTGTATAGAAGAAGGAGGGGGGGGGGGGGCGTTTCCGT
>JAQQAE010002407.1:0-16433 GCA_029823295.1 Pseudamia nigra
CTGTACTTGGCATCATGGCATACAGAATGAAGAAAAGTCACTCAATTCAATTCAATTTTATTTTATTTGTATAGCGCCAATCATAATAGCCAATTATTTCTAGGCGCTTCACAATTCGAGGCCGATACCTCATGACTATACACAGAGTAAACCCAACAGAACCACCACAAGCAAGCCAAGGGTGACGGGGGAGGAAAAACTTCTTTTCACAGAACACATGAAGACACACTGTAGATACTAGGACATGACGTCCTCCTCTCTAAACTCTCCAAGCAGTTCTGAACATGGCTCTGCATCTACTCACATGATATAAGATGGTTCCAGATGTCATCCTCACTTACATTTCTTGCTCTTGGTGTGAAGTTTTGACTGACCATTCCAAGGGAGGATAATAATGATGCTGCATCTTCTCTATTTTTAAGTCTGTTTGACAGTCAATCTTTGATGATGGTGGTGTTCAGGCTTTTCAGAAATTCTTCTAGGACTTCAGAAATCTTTGTTTGTCCTATGTTTGTCAAGGTGAGTTTTAGACACTGAAGAACCAGATTTGTCCTCTATAAATAAGATAGTGCATCTCAGATTCATACTTGAATATCTCCCAAGTGTTCTTCCCCTCAGGTGAAATGATATGAGATGATGAGTTTATATACGTAGGTTTATAGAGGTTCATGTACCTTTGACACTCACAAATACACAAGACTGGATAATTTCAAGTTTAATTTTTTTATTCTATATGTTTCATTTAATTCTCTTAAAGGCCCCGTACTGTGAAAACCAATCTTTCTGGTGTTTTGATGTCTGTATAAGCTCTGTCACATAAAATAAAAGCTGTCAAACTATGATCCTGCTCAGTGCTACCAGTAGTGGTAGCACTGAGCATCACACAAGATAGACAACATGAAAAACAAACAATTTGGAATTTGTGGGATTTGTGACACCACAAGTCAAAACCAGTCATAGTAAAGCTGGAGGGCATTCATCCCCATGAGCAAGTAGAATTTTAACATTTACAGCATCACACATTGCAACCAATCATAACCCAGATAGATGTAGCTCCACCCCCACAAGCAGCTGGCCACTGCTCTGACATTTTGTTAATTGATCCTGAAAAGTGCAATATGCGTGGATATTTATATATTTTACAACACCCGTGTCAGAATCCAATCCCAAGTCACCTTGGGAATGACCTGAGGTTCAGCCAATCAGAGCAGTTTCTGATGAAAAGTGGGTGGATACAAGCCCTCACAATAAAATCAGAGCATTTTATGTGGTTAACTCCATAACTTCCTTTCTTTTGTTTCATCTTTAATAGGCACATACAAGTGGCACAGATACAAATTTAAGTGTTAATATGAGACCTTTAATCAAGTTTTAGGGCTTTAATGAAAATCTGACTATCTTCAGTGATAGTTAAACATATACTGAGCTGTTGTCAAATTTCACAGATGCTGTTCTTACTGCATAGACATAGCAAAAAAATTGGGCCTCAGTGCACCCCTGCAGGTTTAACTCAACCTTGATCATGTGTGTGGTGTTCCATGTGTAGCTCTACCGGTACTTCTGTGCAAACGACTGGTGTTCAAAGTCGAATCACAAATCGGTTTGTGTGAACACTTAAAGCTTCAGGAGACGTTTGCTGACATAGACACACAAAAGCTGTGCTGTGTAAAGGCAGCCCAGGAGTCTGCAAATGGCCTCCAGAGACATCAGCAGGTCAAGATGAACTTGTTCCCCTTTCAACACTGACGCAGACACACACACTCAGTCCTTGGTCAGTATGTGTGTGCCCTCGTTGCTCTCTCTCTCTATGAACCTGGCCTCGTCAGTCTGCGTCCTGCTGCTTTAAAGAGGCTGCAGTTTGAGACACTGATCTCTGCTTTGTCACTATCAGCTAACACACTGAGCACATACAGTACCTCCATGAGGCAGCATTAGCTTTTTCACATGTTGTCCCTGTCCCCTGCATGGATCTCTCAAGCATATAGCCAAGTCTTTTTCTGCAGTAGTACTGTAAACATAAATAGGACGACATGGACAACGAATTTCCAGATTTTGTCAGATGCACCAGTCAGACTTTGCCCTTAAAAGGAAAAAAAGATGTGGAATCCCTAAATTCTTTGTAAATGGCCACATTTCCCAAGCTATAAGGATCTAACACCAAATAGATACAGTGCTGTTGCCATGGAAACAGCAATCAAGTTGACTAACCGGTGACCTGTCATTTTCTGGCTGTTAATTCAGAAATGATATCTTTTCAACTATGACTTTTACAGAGGACAAAATCATGATGCAGTTGTCATCGTCACGTGGCAAAGCTGAGTTACTTAAAATGAATGAGAATAAGGAAGTTAAAATTCATGAGACAGAGGAGATTATTGCCTCGTCATGGTCACTGTCACAAGCCTTTTACTGCTGTGCACATAATGTTATGAGTCTGCAGATAAGTAATCTGATAACTGTTAATGTTTATGTATCCCCTCCTTGAATCTCCACCTTATTGTGGTGGAGGGGTTTGCGCAGAGCGTACTCACACTGGCAGATGAGTGATCCTAGGAGCTATGTTGTCAGGTGCAATTCACCCCTGGTAGGGTCTCCCAAGGCAAATTGGTCCTAGGTGACAGGTCAGACTCGGAGCGATTCACTATGCCTTCCTGTGGGCCCACCACTGGCAGGAAAGGCTGTAAGAGTTTGGTGCTGTGTGGTTTGGGTGGCAGCTGAAGACAGGGGCCTGGGTGGTCCAATCCCTGGGTGCCAAAACTAACTCCAACTGGGAGGAGGCCCTGGGGCAGACCCAGGACATGCCAGAGGGACTATGTCTCTTGGCTAACCTGGGAATGCCTGGGGGACCTCCCAGAGGAGCTGGAGGAGGTGGCTAAAGAGAGTGAAGTCTGGGCTTCTCTGCTCAGGCTGCTGCCCAGGCAACCATGACCAGAATAAGTGGAAGAATAAGTGTATAATCATCATAAGTCAGTCCCAGCTGAACACGTTTGAAATGCCTCCCCAGGGAGGTGTTCAGGAAGCATCTGGATCAGATGCCCAAGCCACCTCAGCTGACTCCTGTCCATGTGGAGAAGCAGCGGTTCTACTCTGAACCCCTCGCAGATGGTTAAGCTCCTCACCCTGTCTCTAGAGGATAGCCCAGCCACCCCGCAGAGGAAATTCATTTCAACCCCTTGTTTCCCAGATCTTCTTCTTTCAGCCATGACCCAAAGTTTCTGACCATAGGTGAGGATAAGAAAGTAGATCAACCAGTAAATCGAGAGCTTCACCTTTCGGCTCAGCTCCTTCTTCACAACTAATCGATATAATGTCCGCATTACTGCTAATGGTGCACCAGTCCACCTATTTATCTCACGCTCTGTTATCTTCTCACTTGTGAACAAGACCCCAAGATACTTAAACTCCTCCTCCTGGGGCAGGAACTCCTGCCCGACTCAGAGTGGGCTTTCCACTATTTTCCAGCTGAGAACTATAACCTCAGATTTGGAAGTGCTGATCATCCTGGCTACTTCACACTTGGCTGCAAACTGCTTCATGCTTTCATGTGCCAAAACCTCGCTGCACCAAACACAGTGAGGCTTTTCTCCTCCTTTGTCCTCAATGTAAGAAAATCCATATCTCACATACTGTAGTTTGCGTCGTACCTGCATTTCGACATGCTCAATTAGCATATGCAAATAAAGGTTGTGGGTCTTCTTCTATGGTGTGAAATGGTGGGTGTCCACTCACATTACAGGGCATTATTGCAACCTACTGTTAATGAGTGTGAATAGATGACACACTGTTTATTTTTTGTAACATTTTTTTGCCCAGGCAAAGACCCACGACCCACTGAAAATGGGACTGTGACCTACTTTTGGGTTGCAACCCACCAGTTGAGAATCACAGTTTTATTAGACACATGTAAGTGAATGAATTGAATTGAATATAAGTGATGCAGATATACATTTACTTCTCATGATTGAGGACTTTTAAATAAAAATGCATAAAATTAGCAAAGTCAGAGACTACAGATGTGTTAATGTATTTATATTTCTTCACGTCTTATATGTCATTTTAAAAATCTAAACAGTTTCATCTTTGTAGTTTTTAATTTGTTTTCATCTCGTTGCATCTTTTACATTTTCATTTTGTATCTTCCCCCATGCTTATGGAGTTAAGGTGTCTGCAGGGTGGTACTGCTGTCTGTTTGTCCGTGTTGTAAACAAATGAACCTATGGGTTCACCAACTTGGCATACATGCTGACCTTGCAACTAGCACCTGTGGGTATAGATTTTTGTGGACAAAAGGACAAAGTCACAAGAATCAGTCTGTTCAGTCTGCCAATCAGTTTTGACAGTGACTTTATTATCACTGTTAGGGCCACTGGATTTAAACAGAAATGGTTCAGGATCGATTTGCATCTTTTTACAAATCTAGTTCCAACTGTTTTCATCGTGTTGCATCTTTTGCAAGTAATTAAAACCGCTTATAATTCAAGTTTTTCAGCATTCACTCCAGACCTTGAAACTTGAATCAAATGAAGAATTGACATTTACTGTGGTAATGATCTATAACAGGGGTCAGCAACCTTTACAATCTACAGAGCCATTTTTGGACAGAAAGTAAAGGGGGGAAAAATCGTCTAGAGTGGCAATAAGTGGTAAATGGTCTTGAACTTATGTAGTGCCTTTCTAGCCTATGGCAGTCAAAGCGCTTTACACTGCTTTCCATTCACCCTTTCGCTCACACAAGCAAATGCACATTCACACACCAGTGAACACTCTCTGGGAGTTCAGCGTCTTGCTCAAGCACACTTCAGCATGGGGACATGAGGGGCTGGGGTTTGGGCTGCTGACCTTCTGGGTTATGGACAACCTGCTCTACCTACAGAGCCACAGCCGCCCCCAACCCTTTATAATATTCCAACCCTTACGTATCACATGACATACAGTATGATGTACTGTTTAACTCTGCAACATGTCAACACCAATTTGATAATTATTTTATTACTTTTTTGTTAATTTTGTGTATTTTTTTATTTTAATCCACCTTGTTTCTTAATTTGTTCATTCTAGCTCATTTTTGTTCTTGTGTTTGTTTTGTTATTGTGAGAGCATTTTGACCATATCACCCTGTTCTCCTTATGAGTCTAGTATTGTAAAGTTGTTAGTTAAACATGGGTCTTACCTTTCTACTTGCTTACCATCCCCCAAATACTTAAAGATGTTGCTGTTACCTGTATTGTCTGACTCAGCATACTTCCTGCACTTATGACTGGAAGAGGTCACATGTAGAGGAAATGCCTGAGAACCAACTCATTTCAGTTCAGTCTATTCTTAGCCCTGGTGTGTGTGGCGTCCAACAGGGACAGACAGAACATTGCATCCAATGGCCAAATTTAGTAACTCAGTAATGATTAGAAAGGTTACAGAGAGAATAAAACTTTACTGAGATAAATGCTTCAAGCTGCCAAATGGAAACTGGAAAATGATCGTGTGTGGACATGAGTGTGATGTGAGTGTTAGTGTTTACTGAGGAACCAGTGAGAAACCTGCAGGACAGGAATAGGATGGAAACTCCCCGGGAAATACCACACCACATGCTGAGGATGTAGTCAGAGGTGAAATATGAAGTCCCTATGCAGACATTTTTAAAGCGCATGGATCACTCATGCAGTATTCAGTTCCTTAAATGTGACACATCATGAAAAACACACGTGCGTAGATATTTTTTGATTTTCATTGTAAGAGAAGCAGATCAACAAATCAAAATATTCCTGTGAAGTGTCAGTGTCAGTAATTAAATCCTTTGACAGTGCACTGCTTTGAAATAAAAGCAAGTGTACAATTTTGCTCAGATTTGAACATAATGAAAAGTCAAAGGAGTCAGTCTGTTTCTATAAAGGTTTCTATATATGTTATGAGTTCATTTTTATTAAAGAACAAATGACTTATGATGATATTTATAGGCAAAGTTGCATGCACACACAAGCAAACATTCTTTACACAAGTTTAGTTCTTGTACAGATCATGTAAATGTGTCTCTTCAGGACACGTTGTATATCACTCTGCATTTTGGGTCAAGTTACTTTAAGATGAAGCCTGTGCGTACTTCAGGGAGGTGCAGAAGTCTGTTCTTGGGTTTATTTTTCTGCCCAGTCATTGTCACCCATGTCTTACACCCCTAAGCACCTACACCTTTAAATCCTGGCCATCTTCATTCATTCCACTATGCTGTGTGCACACAACAACCATTATGACCCTGTAAATCTGAAAACCTCCTCCACCCCTCGGACCTCATCCTGAATTCATCTGAAAAAACAACTACAAATTGTGCAATCTCTGAAGAGATTGCAAGGGATTGTTGACTCAAAATAGCTGAACTTGCTGAAAAAGTTCAAGAGGGTTTCCAAGGATGGAAGGACAATCAAAGGATCAAAGGCAGCGGTTGGCACTGTTGTCACAAACATTCCGTTTGAGTTCTCCATTTCCATGAGAAAAGTTTGTAAAAAAAATAATAAATCATTTAGAAACTACAAAAGAATGACTGATGAAAATGAATTCCTGGAATGTCCAAGATGAGCTTGACATTTTGATGCTTGAATGGTGTGAATCAAGTAAAAACTGTGGAAGGAGATGCAGTCAAAAAGGGGCCGAATAATAACAATAACTAGAAAATTTGTAATCTCTGGGCTGACTCAAAATAGACTTGCTTAAAAAAGTTCACGAGTTCAATTAACTATTCAGTAGAGTAGTAATCAAAGTATTGAAGGAACATGAACGGAAACACCATTGCATGCTGCACTGTCATCGCCATGATAACCTAACATTCCATTTGAATTCTCCATTCATTTCCCATGGGAATAAATTTGGAAAAAACCATAAATCATTTAAAAACTACAAAAGATGGATTTATGAAAATTAATTCCTGGAATATCCTGGATAAGCTTGATGTTTTGGTGTTTGAATGTGAATCGGACAAAAACTGTGGGAGGAGATGCGGTCCAAAAAATGGGCAAAATAATAAATAAAGAGTGAGAAGATGAATTTGCTGAAAAAGTTCAAGAGGGCGTCAAGAAATAAAGAAATCAGGGACACAAGGAATATCAAAGGATCAAAGGCAGTGCAGCATTGCCATGGTAACCACAGGCATGGCACTCTAGTCACAAACATTCCGCTTGAGTTCTCCATTCATTTCCTGTGGAAAAATGACAAAAAAACCTAAATCATTTAGAAACTACAAAAGATAGATTTATGAAAATGAATTAATACAGTGAGAAGAACATTAGTGTAGAACAGCAATCCCACTAATAATATCGGAGGGGAGGGGGGATTGTCCTAAAGCATCTCTTGAGCAGAGTCACCACCAAATAAAAATGTGCATTAACCTTCAGTAAACATGATTAAATCAGATGAGTGTCCTGCCTGAACTATCTTACACAGACCTGACCTGATTAATGAATACACCTACACCTGAATGTGTAGGGGAAGTAAATACTTTTCAGGTTGAGCTCAAAACGTATTTGTCATATCAGTGATTCTGCAAATTAAACTCCAGGTTGTTTGATTACCTACATTCTTATGGTGTCCACCAAATGTAACCACCAAGCAGAATTTTGAGTGTCTTCTTGTTACCATCAGTAGCACCACCCATTCCAAAAGTTGACAGGATAGAGATTTATAAGTCATCAATAACCATGACAAGTTTCATGTCAATGGGTTTAGACACTTTGAATATTTATGTTCTTATGGATGTGGGATCATTAAATCAATATCTGCTTTTTTCAGCAGCTGATTATCCATCACAAAAATGCATTACTTTCACAATCCCATGTCCACATTGTTCGCATCTGAAACCTGCCAACACAATGAGTTGTAAACTGCATAACTACTTAACTTGAAAAATTATTGATGACTTAAAGATCTCCATCATATGAACTTTTGGAATATGTAGCACTGTTGGTTTTCAGTACTGGGTGCTGCTGCTTGTTTCAAGAAAAGATGCAATGACTCAAAACTTTGCACTGATTTATTTGAAACTTGCCATTATTATTGACCACAGTTAAAATCAACCCACCAACTTTTTTAATACTTTAGGTGTCCTTACAGCTCATGACAAGAAAATGTGTATGTCTTAGACAGTGGCTACACCAGTTTACGTGACACTTGCCATTTAAAGATCTTCATCCTGTCAACTTTTGAGATAAGTGGCACTCCTCATTTTTTTAATAACAGGTGCTACTAGTTTTAAAGAAATAAAAAGCAACATTTTGTAAGTGTCTGAACTATTTTATTTGAAACTTGCCATGATTATTGATCACTTAAATATCTTCATCCTGTCAACTTTTGTGTTAGATGGCACTACTGCTTAAAAGAATAAAAGACTTTGAAAAATAACACAAAGTTGTGCTATTCAATGGCTGCCTTCTTCCATACCTTTCAATAATGGCCAATAAAAATACCGCTACATATTGTGGACTTCACGAATCTAAGTTTCAGTTGTAGAGGCTGCCAGTCACATCTGTGGTACAGCTGTCTTTTGAGGTACAATGTATTTTATTTGTGTATATATTTTGTGTATGTCTTTTATAAAATTGGTCTCTGAGTCTGCAGTTTAGTTTGAAATTAACTATCTTGAATTGCAGATAATGTGTGACTTGCAAATTGTCTCCTGTTACTTCACCAGTGACTGAGAAGTCATCACAGATTTATCCAGGGGCTTAAAATAGTTTAGACCAACAGGTCTCACACGGTTCAGGTTTCACCTGATAATCATATGAGACTACTCTTATTAACATGTCATTTCAAGATGTTTGCATGTTGCCTTTTAATTGTATCCTACACTGAAAGTGAAACTGGGGTCAACTTATACTTAAAAAATAAGTATAACATTTACATCATAAAATAATCTGAGCAGTTTTAACATATATTTCTGTTTCTGTCATTTTGAAATTGAACCAAACTATTTTTCTTTTGTGACCCCTTAATTATATTGTGTTAATTAAATAGTTGTTGTTTATGCATAAAAAAGTCTAACTCATGGTTTCAGTCCATTATATTTTTCATTATGAACAGTTGATATCACTCAAAGCTTGTGAACATTAAGAGGTTACTGAGTAGAGTGGAAAGAAATAAACGGGACCATCAAAAATATGTTAAGTAACTTGAACACATTTTATGTAGGGCCTTAGTAAATCTAAATGTAATCTAAATATATTTATGGGAAATGTTCACTGACAACTAACTGGAGAAGTGCTACTTGGACAACTACACTTATTGTGAAATTAGAAGGTCCCTCATTTAGATTCATGAGGTTTTTCATCAAAGTGTTCAATACTACAGCTGATGGCAGGAGGAAACTTTTTATGCCTGTTCTATGAGGCAGATAGATTGAATTTCCTGAATAAGAAGAATAAACATGTGCTCGTAATAATGTTTATTCTGGCCTTCTTTATTTTGTAGCTTGTTTTGTCCATTTATTTTATTCTTATTGTATATTGTGTTGTCCATTTTTGTTCTATTTTGTAATTTGTGTTCCATTTATGAACTGATGCAGTAAAGACATAAACTGATGCGTGACCTATTCGCCAGACAACAAAAAACCCCATAAATACTTGATGGTAAAAGTGTGTAAATATGTATATTTTTTACTATTACACTATGGCTTCTTGCTCCTCTTTCAAAGTACGCCATTTCCGTTTCTTGTAACGAACTTGCGTCTTGTTGCCACGGAGACGCGTCACTCAGCAACGCGTGATTAAACGTGATTGTAGAAATTCTCGTTCGGAAGCCGATGAGAAACAACTGAAGTGGTCGCCGGAGTTTTCAGTGTTTCTCTCCTTTTTTTGGTCGACTGTTCACAAAGTAAGCGCGGCTTTTATTTTCCCCTGGAACATGTTTCAGACTTGAATAGCGGTGGGTGACTTTTCAGTCTCATTCATGACGAGAAGGAGATGTGAATTTCGTTGTTTTTATGGTTGAGTTTAACGCCGCAGTTCACTACTGTCATCTTTTTAAACGTGCCCACCTGCAAAGAGCTCATTTTGCAGGTTAAGCAGTAGTTTTTCACACTCTTTGTTGAGCATGTCAGAGCACAAAAACTTTAAACTGCTTCAGAAAAGCTCAGACAGTAAGAAGAAAAAGAAGAGAAGAAACAAAGCCTCCAAGACTCCTCCAGCAGATGCAGGTAACACTCTCATAGTAAAGTACTTAAACCTAGGACATGCAGGTTTTGCTAACTGTTCATTAAGCAAGTTCTATTAGTACAGGGTTTAGGCTTATAATGTCTGAATGTTAATTAAAAACATAACTAAATGTTTGCAGGGTGACTACAGCTCCTTAAAATGCCTTCAGTTGTATTCTGTAAAAATACAGTCCTAAAAAGTCTTACATTTTAAATAGCCAGGTTTTAATTACTGCAGGCATGTCATGTAATGTCAACATCTCTGGGCTTTAAAGCTGCAGTGACTTTTTACTTTGGATTATTTGATGCTCACCTGATGGAAATGTTTTTTTTTTCTTCAGTTTTTGTTCATTTTGTGGGATATTTTGTTCATTTTGGTGGCAATCTGCAGATTATATTCCTAATTTTGATCATTTTGGTGCTCAGTCAGTTTACGTTTGCTCATTTTGATCTCTTTTTATATTTATTGTTGCCTTACTTGGTATTTTTTTCCTTCTTTTTGGTGAATTTTTGAATCGTTTTGGTCATTTTTGTTAATTTTCTTGCTTAGTTTATTCTTTCTTTTGTATATTGTCTTGATCATTTTTCTTATTTACTGTTAGTTCTGTCAGTTAAATCCAAGTGATCACACTAGGTTCAATTCTCGTTTTCTGCATCTCTCTCTTTCACATTGAAAGCACAAAATGCATACAAACCTAAAATGATTTAAAAAAAATACCTGTAGACACCCTGTTCTGTTTTGGAACAGACTATCTGGTAGTTGCAATCTGTTTTCACTTTTTATTTAGTGACACTTACTAAAATTGGCAAGGTTGTCACACCAAAAAACGAATTTGTGGTCTGATTTTATTTATTCATTTTTTTACGCTTCATTCAGGATAATATTATAGTTTAGACTTTATTTACACATCAAGACTATCTTTTGTCCAATTTAAAAAGCCAGAAAGCTGTAAAAATTGTACTACAGTGCTTCCATCATTATTTATATTTAATTATGTTACAGGGCTAAAGATCACAGATTGAACCAGTCATTGGAAAAATACTGATGTATTGAAGGTCTTGTTCATATGAATGTGAACAGATTAGTCACAAGAGAAAGGATGACGTGATCTTTGTAGGACTCCTTCCTATAGGTCTTTAAAGAATAGGCCCTCAGTGTTTCTGCTCCTCACAAATACATCTCCAGCTCTATAGGGGGTCATTAGTAATCTAAACCGGGGCTTTGTTGAACCTGTTGACACATTTATGTTCCCTCCCTCCAGCGAAACCTCATCCTGTATCTTTGCCTCCTGAGACACTGCCGGTGTCACTGTTAACCCCACCTCGAGGTCAGCCCCCACTCAGGCCCAAAACAACCTCCAAAAACAATGGTGAACGACGTTGCAGCAGTGGCCGGAGAAGCAAGAAGTCCAACCAGAACTCACCGTCACTGCTAACAACATCATCTAGAACCAGTGTGCATCCAGTGCAGGATGATGTGGCAGAGTTGAGTGCAAAGGCCAGGGAGAGTCTGAGGTGGGAGGGGGTGCTCGAGGACCCCCAGGCTGAGGAGGAGAGGTTGGAGGTGTACAGGGCCAACAGGCGGCAGCGGTACATTGTGTACAAAGAGGCGCTGCTGAAACAAACTTCTGATGCTCTAATACAGACTTTTCATAGAGAGAAAAGAGTAGAGAAAGATCACCGTGAATCTCAGCAACACGAGGCATTGCTGCCTTTGAGCAAAGACTGGGTTAAAAAAGATGGACAACCAGAGCCGTATTACATAAAAATGCAAGCAATGCGCTCCTAACTTCCAAGATTAAATTAGCTAAAAATGACGACGATCTATATGACTGAGTTATAACCTGCCAATTCCAAAGCATCTCATCGGACCATTTTGTCCAGTACAAACTCCTTTCCATTGTGCCAACATTGTCTCCCCTGTTCAATGTGCCCGTTAAAAACTTAATAGAGGATTTGCACAGTTCTAAATTATGTAACGCATTCAGAAAGGTACATAGTCGAGCTTTCAGAATTGAAACCCAGTACGGATAATACCACTGCCACTGGGTCAGCAGGGTAAAGGAGTGGAAAAGTAAATGTACAGCCACAATTTGTCATAAAATGTGTTTGAATATTTCACCTCAGAATCCCGAGTTTACATCCAGTCTGTTAAATCTGTCTTCTGTTTTCACACGTGAACTTTTAGACAGGGTCTGAACTGTTCAGTTTTTCTGGTATTGTATCTAAAAAATAGAGACCACTGCAAAATTTTCAGTTCTCTGAATTCTCTATGGGTTTGTGTCAACATTTTTGTTGTATTCTCTGAACTGCCAACAACCCAAATTCAAAATAAAAATATTATTTAGAGCAATTATTTGCAGAACATGATAAATAGTCAAAATAAAAATAAAGAATGCAGTATTTTCAGACCCTAATAATCCAAAGAAAACAACTTCCTATTTAAACGACACAATACTAATGTTTTAACACAGAAAGAGTTTGTAAATTAATATTTGGTGAGATGCTGATTTCAGAAAGATTTGCAGTGGTCTCTGTATTTTTTTCCAGAGCTGTATGTGCTGTCTTAGGTTTCCTTTCACGCTGCTTTGTTACTATTGGACTAATACGCCCTGTCATCATCATCATGTCTGTGCTCCGTTTCTCTGTTCTTTATCGATTGGTTTACAGCTGGGCTAACTTTGATAATTTACCACATTTTTAAAATCCTCCATCTTCTGTTTATTTTTTGCTTTTATTTTTATTGTGGAGATGATAACCATGAGTAACTTCTGTTGAAGCAGCTAAGTCCTATGCTTTATGCAGCTGAGAGAGTACGAACCTGTATTAACCAGGCTGATGCTCTCTGCTCACTGTGGTAGCCCGTCTGAAATTAAAAAGAATGTAGCTCCATCCATTGCATGTAAAGGTACATTTATTCCATCTACAGTAGATGAACACAACAATGTAAAACGGCAGCAGTTTCATTCATGAAGTCCATAACTTTAAGGTATAACATCAAAATACTTGATAATAGACTGCAGCAGCAACATTGCTAATGTGACGGCAACAGCGGTCAAAACCTTTTGGGGTCGCTGATGTCACTCTACGCCTGCAGCCTTAAAAACTGTCTCACTACCTTCACAATGAGTACACTGACACCTTATTGTAACAATAAGAAATGGCCTTTTGGCTCCTACAACTTCCTTTCTGGATGTTCAAACGATTAAAAAAGTGTTGTGGAATAGAATAGAAGCCATTATTGTCATTGTGTAAACTAGTACAGAACAAATTTAAAAGGTGCAGATATAAGAATACTTCTCTCGTTGGAGACTGCCTTATAGACCAAGTACTGGCCCTTTGACCTGTACTGTGGTCTTGGGGAGGTTTCACACCTAATTATCTGGTTCCAATTAAAGTGGAAAGCCCAAAAGTCTGGACCAAACAAGGTCTGTGTGAAAGTGCCCTTAGTGGCATCTAGTGGTGAAGTTGCAGATTGCAAAAGAAGTTGATACCAACTTCACCTTGTCCATCCATTAATTACCTCCACCAAGGAGGTTATATTTTTGTATCGTTTGTCTGTCTGTTAACAGGGTAACACTAGTGGATTTTGATGACATTCTCAGTATAGGTTGGGCATGGCATAAGGACCAATCAGTTAGATTTTGGGGGTGATCCGGATCACTGCCTGGATCTTGGAATTTCTTGACGGATTCTTAATGATTGTGAGATAGGGCCAGTTTCAGCATTTTGGCATGCAACTCCACAATTACTTAGTTGGCACTGTAAGGTAAAAAATATTGGTACGGACAGGTTATTAATACCCAACTGTAGCTGAGACTCAGTAGATGCAAACAGATTAGATGTGTCAGTAGTTATGGCAAGATCTAGATGGAAATCGGCATTATGGAAATATGGATTGTTATGAATAACTATTGAATTAATAATGATATGTGATTCCAAATGCTGTTGGTCTGTTTCTTTGGTCAAAAAAATTCCAATAATGTGTCAAAATAAATATAGACCTAAATCACACCTGGGTGTAAATCACATTAAAAAATTAACTGCATGACAGAGGTTTGTGTTCTCTGAGTGCTTTCTAGTTTTTCCTGTTGTGATGATTTCTCAAGATTGACCGTCCTGTACAAGTTGATACTTCCACAGCTTTAGTTCACACTGTAGACTTTATATAAACATCAAAACCCCAAAAGTTGGATTTTCACAGTATGGGTCCTGCAAATAGGGTTTTGAATGCATACACTGTACTTGTGTAGCAGTATTTTCAGTGTGGTATTAATATTCATTCAAACTACCCAACAAATTTAAAATGTATTCCAAGACACAGAGTAATTAAAGAACTGTTCTTAAAGAGTGTACTGTACTGAACACAGCCATGGCATTATGATACCTTCTCTAGGTTGCTTGCGTCTTTATGCTGCCCATTTCTTTGTTTCAAATACACCAATTCAAGGACTAAATGTTCACCTGCAGCCTCATACTGCACAGTACATCCTACTCACTCACAGGTGCCACTCGAATGAGATAAATTACATTATTACCACTTCACCTGTCAGTGGTCAGAATGTGATGGCTGATTGTGTATACTGGTGTTTTGTGATTTCCCCCCGTGCAGCGTTTTATTGCACACATTCACTAATGGCAGACTTAATTAAAACAAATTCTTTTTGCACCTGAGATTTTTTCTTTTTATGAATGAACAAGGTGAAAGACATGACAATAATTTTCATGACAAGTACATTTGCATTTCCATGGATCACAAAAATGCAATTTATTAACTCTTCTGTAGAAACATTTGAAAGTGAAATGGAAATTATTATCATGATCTAAACTTTACTGACCATGCAGAAGCTAAAGTAAATGCATTCATGTCATTTTGGGCTTAAGGAAAGTAAAGGAGGTCCAGATTATTCTCAGGCAAAGACACCATTTCATTCTAAAATTTTCTGATCCTGGCGTTGACTGAAGTCTGTTGCACTTGGACTTGTGACAGGAAAGGCACAGAGAGAGCAGCTTAAAGTAAATGAGGAGGTGTGATAGACCAGCAAAGATGGAGGAAATGGACAGAAAAACACAGCATTTCTTTTGTGGACATTTTGTGCACTGTTTGTCGCTCGTCCATTGTTCCAGTCAATGTGTTTTGTTACTGTTGCCTGTTTCAGCAGCACAGCTTCAAAGAACTCAAACCTATTCTTCTATTCTCCAAATCCCCTCAAATTCACCATCTGGACCACGTGCACAGCTGCATCAAATGTACATGGCATTAAGGTCACTTGTGTTTCTTTTGTTTTGCCCCAGCAGCCTTTTAAATATTAATAGCAGAGAACATACTATGGTGTCTTAAATGTGGCATCTCTGGACTGTCATTAAAAAAATCAACCGGCAGACGTAGAACCACATAATGCAGAAAATAAAGTAACTAAGGTCTAGTATAGTAATAACAATGTATAGTTAAAAAAAAGCTGTCCATGTGAGGTATATTGTTTGTAACGTGGCGTCCCCGTCTGTCTCTTCTTTCGATCACAGCGTCTGAACTCAGCGTCCTCTGTGGAAGACATTTGAAAGAGGAAACAAATGAAGGACAGTCATTTGGCTGCACATCGGCTCCGCATGGCTGATGTCTACAGCAGACAAGTGGAGATCAGGACAACTGTAGCCAGCTCAGGTCGTCTGATCTGCAATGACAAGGGAAAAAAATTGCTCTCACACCACCAGTCAAAAGTGTCTACTCATTCTCTCTTTCAGTGGTTTTAATTTATTTTATTTTCAACATTGAGGCCTGCACTCTATACAATACGGAGACATTTTTGGACAGAAAGATAACAAAATATGTCTGGAGCTGCAAAAATATCTGAACCCTTCATGAAGCACGACATGTGATGTACCTTTTTTTTTCATTTCCTTCAATTTGTTCATTTTGTTAAATTTGTTTGTACGGTACATTTTTATTTATAATTTTTTTCTTTGTACTAATTATTTTTTCATTTTTAAAATTTTTGTTCAGTTTTGTGTGACTTTTTGTTCCTGATCCTGCTTATTTTCTTTAATTTTCTTGATGCTGTTCATTTACTTGACGATACTGTCATTTTTGGTAATTTTTTCATTTTGTTGATTATTTTGTGCGTGTTCATTTTTCATTTAGTTAATTAACAATTGTAATAATTTTTGCGTATTTTTGTCAGAATTCAAAATGATTTTGTTCAGTTTTGTGTGACTTTTTGTTCCTGATCCTGCTTATTTTCTTTAATTTTCTTGATGCTGTTCATTTACT
>JAQQAE010002408.1:0-22397 GCA_029823295.1 Pseudamia nigra
GTGTTGTCCCATGAAAAGATATAATTAAATATCTGCAGAAATGTGGGGGGTGTACTCACTTTTGTGAGATACTGTATTGGTAGGCTCTGTATTCTTGGTTCACACACATTAACATTACACATATCCATGGTTTGCAAAACTGTACAATGGCATCCCCCCACCATGATTAGATTGAACTCGTCTATATTAATAACTCCATTACAAATGGCCAAAGTCTGCCATTCAAGCTGAGGGAACAAAGAAAACACAGAAAAAGAAGGAAAAAAATCTGAAAAAGTAGACAAAGTGAGAATAAAACATGCTCTCTGAAATAAAAGCTGTCTGTGAGCGAAAACAAAGAGCGCAGTTTTGTTTCATCCCGGATTGTTTAATTCAAAAATGTTGACCCATGTGAGAAACATTATATGTGGGCAACATCCAGCTCCATATTCAGTGTAACTATAACCTCAAAGGCCACATGTTCTTGCAGTGTTTATAATGCATTAGTGGAACAAACTCTACACTGTACTCTCTTTACAAATCCCACCTGGTTATGTATTAGTTGCAGATGTGGCTCTCTAATTCATAATGAACTAATAATGGTTTTGTTAGTGCAAGATTGTTTTCCTTTCCTCCCTCGCACACACGGAGTTGAGGTTAATCTGTAGTGGAGGTGTGGCGGTGCAGGAGGAGATATTGCATCCTGCATGAAACATAGACTTTGGAATGTTTTGCTGTGAGATAGCAGGCTTTGAATTGTCTTCATGTGACTCACTCACCATGAATGGATCCATATCATTAAATAACAGTACTAACTCTTAAACACTTTGGGGAGTCACTTTTCTGTATCTGCCAAAGCTGTAATAAGACATATTGTAAAAAGGAAAAAAGTCTAGAACGAGTACTCCAACAAACACAAGAGAAACTGTACACATTCAGCATGTTGTTTTATAGAAAGTCTTTGATTTTAATTTCCATAAATGAAACCACATGACACAGAACTACAAATTAACATGTTTTTTTTTCATCATTTTTAACAACTTCATTTTTTGATCATTGTCTGATATAAAGGACAGCTCAAGGAATAGATATATGAGATAAAGAACAAAAGACAGCCCTTTCTTCTGCAGTGGAGATCTGAAGTCGTCAATTCACAGCCTGATCCAGCTTTTATGTCAAGACAACAGTGAAAAAACTTCTCTGAGGCATATTTACAGCTGCACTGACATGCATTTATATTGACTAATGATTAGATGTCTCACTTTTATGTCACCTTTGGGTTCAGTGAACTCACTGATACCATTTATCTGAAAGTATGAGTCTAATGAACATTCTGAATGCTTACATTTTTGCAGTAACATAAATAAATGTGTCCTCCTCTTGTCTGGTGTTGTGTACTACATCATAGCGTATTGATAATTCATAATAATGTGTTTTGGATGGTGAACGGAACATAATGTGGCATGTTGTAAGACACAAGCAAAATAGGTTGCTTGATGTACAGTGCCAGTCAAAAGTTTGGACACACCTTTGAGTTCTGTTAGTTTTCTTTATTCGTAGTATTTACAATGTTGTATTTTACCAATGAAGCCAGAACATGTTGTATATTTTCACCTTGTCCAAAGTAGCCACATTTAGCTTTGATGACAGCTTTGCATTCTCTCATCATATTCACTGGAGCAGTTTTCAATTCACAGATATGCCTTGTCAAGAGTTAATATGTGCCATTTCTTGCCTTCTTAATGTGCTTTCACAGTTCAAATCCATATTATAGATGGAAACATGGCAAGAAATTAAAAAGAAAAGCCATCGTTACATTAAGAAATGAAGGCCACTGAAGGTCGCCAAGTGCCAAAAACATATCAAGACACCAAAGCCATCAAACACTCTGATGAAAGTGACTCTCATGAGGAAAGTACCAGGTAAGGAAGACCAAGAGCTACCTCTGCTGCAGAATATACACTTATTACAATTATGAACTTCAAATACAAGGACAGTCCCCATAAGAGCCAGTTTCATCATAGCAAATGTTTCTTGCTGTAATATGGACTTGGACAGTAGTTGTAGATGCACAAATAAGACTATTGACTCTGTACCCACAAATGCTCTGTACATGACAAGTGATGGTCTAAAGACACAATAAGAAGGAAAGAAATGGCAAATTAACTCTTGAAAAAGAACATACTGTATGTGATTTGAAAAAGTTTTTGATGAGACAATACCATGAGTGTGAAAAGCTGTCACTAAAGCTAAACGTGACTACTTCTACAACAATCTAAAGTATAAAACATGCACTGCACAAAAAATATGCATGGAATTATGTAGTAAAAAAAAAAATATACAAAACCAAATTTTTGTTTACTACATAAGTCCATAAATGTTTTTTTCACAGTTTGGACATCTTGAGTAGTACAATGATAGATTATCTCAGCAAAAGAAAAAAAAGGGGAAGGTGTATTATGTATTAATTTGTGTGATACAGGTTTTCACAAAAAATAAATTACTCTACCCTCATTGAAAATCCAGAATCAGTGAAATTGTGAATATTGCTGATTTCAACTTCTGGTTCTTACTAACCTAAAGTTCAATTTACAGAAAACGGGTAGTGATGGCTCAAGTTTCCACATCAGTCATAAAGAAAATTTGAAGATTCTGATATAATAATGAATGAATAGAATACAGCAATTGATTGTAGCACTGCACAATATTTTTTTTTTTTGGAACAGGTCTTGGGTGCCTTGTGGCTCCCATTGCATGCACCCACACAGCTCAGGCCCAATCACAGCAGCCCAGGTTCAAATCTGACCTGTGGCCCTTTGCTGCATGTCGCTCCCCACAGTCTCCTCCCGTCTCTCCTCACTATGTCTATCAATAAAGGCAAGAAATACATCTTTTTTAAAAGAAGAATATCAAGGTATTAGCACAGAATGCATGGCCTTAATTACTGCTTCTAACATATTCCATGAGATTAGTCAAAGTGACTGACATGTAACAGTGTGGCATTAACACAACACTGTTGCCTGACATTGATTAATCCCAGGAGTCCAGCTGAGTGTAAACTGTGAGAAAACTATATTAATAAAGCACAAAGCAGCATAATCTTACATGGTAGAAATGGTGAAAAGCACGAAATAAAGATGAAAATATAGTTGAATTTACAGTTCATAGTATAAGACACTGCAGAAATGTCAGGTTTTGAATTTTGTTTTCCCACAGCAAAGTTGGACGAAAAGAAAAACACACACTGCATGCAAACAGATTGCACCATAACTCCATCCATTCATGTAAAAAAAGGACAGGTAGACTAATTCATAGCACAGAATGGTACATGCACTTAGTGATACCTTTTAAATATCAGACCCAAGTAGAATGGCACTGAGTAGAGTGCAGACCTCTACCTAGACCTACAGTGCACTCTTCCAACAGATCTAGATTCAAATACATTAAAAATATCCTAGATTCACTTCCCATTATCTCAGCTTTGGCAGATTCAAGACTCTGGCCCCTTTTTGTTACTGCACAACAGATGAAAAAATATATATTTGAATCCACCAAATCGAGGTTTTTACTTTGATCTGCACCAAATTGCAGATATTCATAGAAACCCTTCTAAATATCTGATTGTTTCTTTAAGAGCCATACATTATTCACTAGGAGGCTACCAAAAATGTTGAAAAATACCCACAATCTTACAGTGTTAAAAAAAGTGCTAAGAAAAAAATTTCTGGATGGATATTTTAACTGGATCCGCACAAAACATTAATGGGGTCTTCCTTGGCCCAGGCTCTACCCTTCCACAAAATTTTGTGCAAATCAGGTCAGATGTTTTTGCATAATCCTGCCAACAAAAACCAATCAACCAACAAACAAACCAATAGATGGGGTGAAAACATAACCTCCTGGGCAAAAAGTAAAAATTCAGCCTTGGGGAAGGTATGGGCTCTTTGAGTGCCCTCTAGTATTTAAACTGTAATTAAATGCATTTTACTGTTCACTTAAACTGCCTGTATTAGTTCATGTAATTGCTCTGAACAAGTCCTCCACTAATTTCAAACACAGTCAGTAATGTCATGCCATGTCCACGTCAGGATCATCTACCAACATGGAAATCCCTCCAGCTGGACATTCTGCCTTATACAAGATCAGCCAATAAACCTACAAAAATCTGCTTATGATTTGAAATACCAGATATTGCCAAACACTACACCAATTATGAATTATGTCTTGAGCAGCTTATTTTTGAGATTGATCTGCATGGATTTTTGCCTCTGCTTAAGCCAGCCTCTGACAAAAATGCATGACAGGAGGCACTTAGTAAGAAAAGATCAGATCGAGGATCAAGTTTAAATTCATGTCCAGTCTCTAAACATAGAATGACTTCCTCCGTGCTGTGTTAGAAGAGCTAACTTTTACTGTAAAAATAAAACTTGAAAACTTTCTCTGTGTCTGTAAATATGTCAATTACTTTCAATGGAAACAGTGCTCTTCACAAAAAAGCCTGCAGTTTGATAAACACAGACCATATTGTATTAAGGAGTATGTCATTCAGCTCAGTTCATCAAAGGTTGAAGAGTGTGTTGATGACACGCAAAGAACAACGCCTGAACACGTGTGGTATCAAATTAAAATGTCTTCCTGTTACTTCTCTCAGAGATTTCACCTCAGCACTTTGATGTCTGACCGGTGTGGAAGAAGTGGATGAAGCTGCATGCTCTCTGTTCTCGCTGCATGTGTGTGTGTGTGTGTGTGTGTGTTAGAGTGTCATTAGAAAAATTACCCCAGTGAAAAATTTCACAATAAACAAAAATGAGGATGATAAAGAAAATGAAAAAGAGGGAGAGAAAGCAGGAGTAAATCCAGAGGAAAGAAGGACTGGGGGTATTGTAATTAGTTGCACCTGTTTCCTTTAACCCAGCTCTAGTTTCCTTCTACAAACGCATGCAGATTACCCATCAAAGCCCCTCGTCGCTGCCTCTGCTCAATAGATCCTTTGTTGCCAGTTGTCAGGGAGGCAGCCCACAAAAGTATGTAACACAAGCAGGCCACATTGCTTTGGATCTTACAGTACATGCAAGCCTCTACCGACCACAGCAAGAATACTAGGCAGTTTTTGTAGACACACAGTCTGCATGAGAAACACCGGTGACACTTTTTTCTGGGATGTGACCACAACAGTTACATCATCTGTCAACATGCTATAATAGGTCTGCACAAGCTGAAGAGGAGTCATCGCAGCCACACTGCTACAAGCAGATGAGAAGGAAGTTTTTCTCCTTCAAGAGGAGGAAGTAGTTTGACTTTTTACTTAAAAATGCAACAATGTGAAGTAATGAGCATGCATTGATTGCTGTGTGGATCATAACATGCCTTAAAAAACGAGAACTTTATTAACATTCAGTTGCCCATAAGAGCCTGTAAACGGTTTTCTATATAGAGCATGGATGAGGAGCCATGATGGATTTTTCAAGGAAATCTGTTCATCAGGAGTGGATGGAGAGACCATGACATAGCCACTGGATTTTATGCTGCTTTAGTTTGCAGTTTGGCTGTCACCATTTTGACTTTTTGGGGCTAGAAGTGACCATTTTTGGACAAAATGGACAGAGATGCATGAGTGGAGGGTGTCAGATGGTCTGAGTAGGCTAATGTTAAACATTAGCTTACTAACACAGTAACAAAGTCACAGTCTTGTTAGTTTATCTTATTAACCACAAATTGTCTTAGAACCCAGTTTTACTCCTTGGCCTTTGATCCAGCATCAGAGGTTGATTTTTTTTTTTTTTATTGCTTTATTTTATGACTGTTTTACCCATGTCATTTTGCACTTTTAATTGTATTTTATTTTATTTTGCTATTGCGTGTTTTATGTCTTGGTTTTTATATTTTATTTATTGCTGACATACAGCGCTTTGTTGCAGCTGGGGTTGTTTTCAAAAGTTGGATTGGAGTTGGACAACAACATAAACAAATGCAGAATATGTTAAATGCTTTAAAAGGCAATAACAAATAAGCCTCCTAACCAGCAAATAGTTGGTCGGTGAATATGTACACTTTAATAAAAAGTGTAACCTCGTGATTGTGCATTTCACATGAAAAGATAGTAAGAAAAGTGGCCATTTTGTATTCCTCATGGTGGCCAAATACAGGAGCTGTTTGAAATACAGGTTGTGCAACATATTGATAAAAAATTACAATTTACTACTACACTGTGTACAGAGTGGAGAATATGCATAAGGCAGGGACACTGGAGAGACCCAGGAAGAAACATTGTCACCAGGAAAGTTATTATGTAATTATGTATTTTACTCTACTTCCCAGGAGGAACCGAAAGATTTATGTATGAGTGGGATAGGTTCACCAATGTACAGGCTGAAGATCCGATACTACGTACGTAATGACACTTTAATAAAGTGAAAAATAAATTCAGAAAGAATGAATTGCACCATTTCAAGTTTCACCTGAGTGCAAGTCACCATTTTATAAAAAAATTGTGACTGTAATAACTCCAAAAAGTAGTGCAGAGGAGCCAAATTGAGACCATGTGTTGGAGTATCTAATAAATGTCTCGGTCAAGTTGGAATTTTAGTGACCTTGACCTCAGGGCCAATGTCAAAGAGCCTCGTAAACCGGATACCATGCACACATCTGCTGGAAATCATGGAACAATGCAAATTTTTGGTCAAGTTTTGCAAAAACATTGTGCAGGCTATGACTCAAAAAAAGTTGCATGACATTTTTTTTTTATTTCGCGTCATTTGGCTGATTATTTTGTTCAGTTTTTACCCCTCATCCTTTGGGCTAAAGGTGTACTGTCATTGCCCTGTTGGCAGGTGTCAAACTTTGGTTTGCTAAAGTGATAGCTCTTGAATAGAAAGGCCTAGGGTCACAAAACATGCACCAAGTGTGTATGAGGTCAAGATCTCGGTCGAGTTGGAAAATGGGTGACCTTGGACTTGAGGTAAAAGTCAAAGTTTAAATTAGGGTCACCAATCTTACAACAAGCTTTTAGTTGAAGTCCTGACTCGAAAGAAGGCTCAGGGGTATCACTGGCATCTGCCAGTATTTTTAAAGTTCTCATCTTGGCTCTGAACTGAAAATATTTTTACTATAGGTTTAGGCTCAGTTTTAGACAAAAAAAAGAATTTCACAACAAGTTAAGACCACAACGGGAATATCACAAAAGTGCCGAGTAACTGTTTGATTCAATTGTTCTTGAGCCATTTTCAAACTGTATGATGCACTGCTTTCTGAATCATCTGATGTGAAACGTTCATCTTCCATTAGGAATCATTCAGAAAGGTAGCGTAGGTGCTATTAAAGTTAATTAGCAACCAAAATAGAAGCCAACTACCTGAGTCACGTAGGTAGGGTTGTGGCTGATGCAATCTGTTCTAGTCTTGGTCTGATTTCAGTCTCTCCCTGCCTTGGTCTCGGTTTCAGTCGTCTGGGCTTTAACACTGTCCTGTTTGATTGTTCTTCCGTCACAACATCCATCCATCATCTTGTACTTATCGAGGTCAGGGTTGTGCAGGCAGTAACCTAAGCAGAGAAGCCCACACTTCCCACTCCACAGCCACCTCCTCCCCCAGGTATTCCCAGGCCAGCCATGAGACACAGTCCCTCCAGCGTGTTGTGGCGCTGCCCTAGTTTTGGCAACCAGGGATTGGGCCACTCAGGCCCATGCCTTCAGCCACACTACACGGGACCCTTATGACCCTTCCTGCAGGTGGTGGGCCCACAGGAATGTATAGTCATAAGGGTTCTCTGAATTGCTCTTAGTCTGACCTGTCACCTTGGACCGGTTTGCCTTGGGAGACCCTACCAGGGACGAATTACCCCCAGTTACTCAGGCATGCAAACCTTTCCACCACGATAAGGTGGCAATTCAAGGATGGGTCCATCATAACGTGCACATGAGTTTTTCCTAATTTTAATACTTTACATATACCTCCAAAGAACTGCAGCAATACTCTCTGGAATACACACACACTAGTTGGGAATCATCAATCGTAAATAATAACAGTGAGATATTAGTTTACTTCTCTAACATATACAGTGAATCCATTCCTCATTGCTTCCCTAACATTTTATTTGGCCTGTGTAGGATCAATAAAGTCTTTCTTATATAAAATCTAAAACAACGAGCAGATGATGGTGTTAGCAGCTGCTGCAGCAGCATGGATGCAGTGTGTCATAGATTTCAGTCATACTGTATATTGAGCTGCAGGCTGATGGCCCCCATAATCAATATCATGTATGGATTTGTCCATGTTTCAATTTGTAGATGATCTGGTTGCTGAACTGTTCCTGCAGCTCTGTCCATTTCCTCCATATGGTCACCACATATTGGAAAACACAGAGAGAGGAGGCAAGTTTTAGACACAATGTGCCTGATCTCAGATCAGCCAGTCCCCTGCACATCTGCTGTGCTCTAATAGTGTTCATTTAAAGAAAATGTCCTTGATTAGGTTATTATCAAGATCATTTAGTGTTTCAACAGGAGAAGTACAGGGAGGAGGGACATCAATGTAGAGGTACAGCTGTATTCTTTGCTGCTGAATTGGACGCTGATGGGTTCACATGCTCACCTCATGGAATGTATCTGACAATGAAGGCTGTGGTGGAGGCAGGGGGTAAAGGGGGAGAGACCGTTCTGCATTCAAGCGCTAATTAGAAAAATTAGATCTATGAAAGGCAGCGAGTGATCTAGGCCTTCAACCTACGTCTGTGTACTGCTGTAGCAGCACAAAGAGGAGGCAACAATGAGCACTGAGGAGGAGGAGAGGAGGGGGGGATAAATAATTTAATCCATTATCTACTCTGCAAAGCTCATCAGCACTGCTACACAATGGCCACGATTGAATTGCTGATTGCATTTCTCTCCTACCCTCCAGGAGAAAATGCCCATGCTCCACTATGTGCTCTCAGCCTGCCAGCACAACCAAGAGCAAGAGAAAGACAGGGAGGGAGGGAGAGACAGAGTAGTGTTGAGTGTCTTCCACCAAGGTCAAACTACAATACAGCAATCTAATTAAGAGTATCAGAGAGTTTCCTGTGTGGGGTCAACCTCCCTGTTGTGCTCGTAGGCTCATCTTGTCCATTATGTATTACATCATGTACTCCTACATGTAAATGATGGATGTAATGTTGATCAAATCTTTTTACTTGTTCACCCCTCCCATGTTCTTTATAATTGATATGTGTTTGAATGAAAAGGGCAGCAGAACTTTTGTTATTCAGCGATGTGTTTAAAACTGCACACTGCTAAGTTAAGGGATTTTCTAACCATCTTTCTCCAGTCGTCAGGAGTCAATAATGCTACAGTACAAGTCAAGGAATCTTTAATGGATGAATCTGGCAATGCTTTGTGATAGTGATGGCTTCCATCGCTTTCTCCCTCCATCAACTGTAATCTATCATCTGCACCAGGCTCTGCTAAAATAGGAATATCAGGAACACTTGAGGTTTTCTTGGCCCAGTGCCTCCGACATGCTGGCTTAATTTTACCTTCCATTTCAGCGTGGTGCATTTACATAAAACACAGTGAAAAGTAGTACACATAATGGTCCCCTTTGGCCAAGCGCTTTAAGGTCCTGTCCACAGTCCCAGTGAGGGGCAGTCAAGCTGCCTCTGCTCTGCTCTGTTTATTTTATGGAGCAGTAGTGAAACCACTTTGAGGTCAGCAAGCTGCAAAAACTGTGCTGGGTCTCCTATGGTCTGCTGAAAAAAGGATCCAAAGGGTCGTTTCTAGTAGTCTGGCCAACTTTCATTGACAAAAAGAGGTCATTATTCTGCACAGCTTCAGCAATAACAGCATCAAATGCTCAGGATGGGTTGTAAGAGAGACATTTCACTTATGTTAGATCTGCTGGCTTACTGGACAATTCCTCTTGCAGTCGTGCTGCAGCAGAAAGAGGTGCATCATTAAAAAAGCTCAAAACGTCCCTTTTCAACACACTCCAGTTGCACACGCTGAATTAATTTGAGTGCTGTCATTATGCAAGTACAGCACAAATTGCCCAAGACCAAGTGAAACTATTTATAGCTATCACAAGGCCCAAGAGCCAAGTGTGCCTAATGGTGTAATTTGTATTGTTAATGGTAATGCACTATTAGTTTGTTCCATTTGGCTTTGCACAGGTGCATTAATGGGGCTCGGTGAACCATTGCACTGTCCCATGCTGCTCTGCGGATGCTTTGTGCAGGACCACGGCTCCCTCTAGTGGCCATGAGCGGAACAATGGACGTGAGACATACATAATGCTACAACTAAAAATTAAACTGCACTGCAAGCACAGGCTTGTGACAAGGTTAGGTTAGGAGAAAAGCAGGTTAATTTGTAGAAACAAAAGACTTTGGTTGATCAAGTATTGTGAAACAAAGTCCTTAAAATACACAAAACAAGAAAGATGCCAAAACTGTCAAACAACAACAAAGCAGGATACACTTTTGAAATATTGTGTTCCTAATTAACCTTCAAGCTCATCAGCCACAATCAATATAGAGCAGCCTTTTTTCTAATTGAGATGAAGTAATTATCAGACTGTATTCATCTCGTTAATGAAACAATGTTCCAATATGCCTGCAGCAAAACTGTTAATTGAGTTCTATTTTCTGAGACGGGCAGGCTCTCCTTGTGTCCATGGCCACAAAGCGTCAAATGGGTTGGGGCCTTTGTGCTGTCTCTGTGTAGGCACAAGAACAGGCTGCGGACTGGTGGAGCGTGCTCCCTTCTCTCCCAACAGACCCTCCCTCATATCTATTCTCCCATCAAAGGGGAGACAAGAGTCAGTAATAACGCTGACTTCAGCAGATCATCGCGTCCCAGTCTGTTATTTCACGGTTTCAGTGGTTAAGTACTCCCTGTTGAGTAAGATATAGCGGGGGCAATTATTCTGTAATTACGGAGCCAAAAGACGAGAAATAGATTCAGGAGTTTGTGGGATAGAGTTATTCACTAGCAGAGAGTCAAAAAGGGTGCAGAAACAAGCTTGGTACAGTCCACATATGGGACTAGTGTATGTGTAATAAACTGTCCACTTCTGACAGAGCAGAGGTGCCCAGACAAATACACAGGCTTCACCCTTAAAAATGTACAGTGCAAAATAAAGCATAGAACTAAAATGAAAGGTATACTATAACTCAGTGATGTGTATACTATATACTACATCTACAATGGATAAAATCACCTACATAACCCAATATTCACTGTTAGATGCTGCCAAAGTCTTTGAGTTGAAAAGCTGAAAAGATTTGACTGGGGGGGGGGCAGTTTGCAAGAATACATATCAAAAATCAGCTGTTATACCAGAAAGTTGTAGTGTTGTGTTAAAGAAGATATAACTAACAGACCTTAAGAGACTTGGGATGACGATGGAAAAACTCATTTCGAGCTGTAACACACAGAGCTATGGCCATAAATACAATTTCCACTGCATAGCAGCTCGTCTACCTTGTCACATCAGCTGCTTCACATTATTTTAACTCAAGTTAATTCAATTTTTTAAAATTCACTTTAACTCAACTTTAGTCCTTTTTAAGCAAACCCTGTCCAGTTATTTTCTGTTTGTGATGCAGATCCTAAAAGTAAGGAGTAGTTGTGTTTAAAAAAAAAAAAAAAAAAAGTAGACACAGAGCTACAGCCACAGATTCAAGTTGAAAATTTACTGCATAATAGTTTGCAGATTGGGGAGCCACAGCACTGTATGACAAAGGTTTGCCATCATGATCAGGGGTCTCTATACATCTGTCAGCAATACACGAGAGACAAATCCTGCTTATTAATGATGGTGTTCACTTTAAGCTATGCATTTTGACCATTTCACGCTTCAATATATAGTACTCCAAAGTTGATAAAGAGCACCAACTTTTTTGGGAAGAAATGCAAGCAAATTTAGCTGAAGCATCAAACAAACGAAAACATTGTTGGATTTTGTCAGTAAGACAAAGTCATTTGCACGTGCCACTAGATGAGCATGCAACACCAGCTTACTTGCCATGTTGTGACAACACATTTTCAGCTTGTTCCTTTTTTTGAAGAATCGAGTGTTAGACGGTTTCAATAAATTTGTCATTAATTAGGCCTCGTCAGCGTCAAAGGCGTCGACTGACATCTGAACAATTAGGTAGGTGCAATGGCATTAAGGCATGTTAACAGAGCTCACACCATGTCATCCTCATCAAATTTTGAGTGGTACATATACACACCCCTGCAATTTTACAATTAAATTACATCACGGTAATGTGTAAAATATACAATTCCTCCCAGTTCTTTGATGATTTGAATAATTTTCTCACACATTACACAATTACTTACAAACTATCTTTGCTACATAACCTCTTCTTGGATGTTTCTTTTCTAACAAATCATGGTTAAAATCACCTTGTCATACCCGCTACCTCACATTACTTTGCTTCACTTTTAGCCATAAGGCCAACTATGTACAATCTTATTTCTCTTTGTGTTGTAGACCCCATAATTAAGGAGTGGTAGTATATTCTGAGTTGGCAGTGGCTCAGGAGGTAGAGCGGGTCATCCAGAAACCATCACAGCTATTGCCATTGTGTCCTTGGGCAAGACCACCCACTTTGCCTTGTATGAATGTGAATGAATGTTTGGTGGTGGTCAGACACCAATGGCACAGATTGGCAGCCATGTTTTCATCAGTCTGCCCCCAGGCAGCTGTGGCTACAGATGTAGTTTACTACCAACAGTGTGTGATGGTGGAGTGAATGAATAATGGATTCAGTGTAAAGTACCTCGGGTGACTAGAAAAGTACTAAATAAATCCAATCCATTATCATTATAATTGTATATTTAAAAAAAATGAAAAAGAAAAGTTGACCAGACAAAACATGAAAGATGTCAAGTTCACTGTCTAGTGCTTTGTTAAGTTTATTCTTTTTCCTATATCAAATTTTTGCATCCATTACAGTGAGGTCTGTGTTATGGTTGTGCTAACAGAAGAAAATTCGCTACATGAAATTGGTTAATGTGTTAAGGAAATCTGCATTAGTTAATTCCAAAGACCTGAGATTTTCAGAACACGGTAAACAGACTGACCAGTAACTTAATATCCTTCAAAACACGGATTCATCACAGAACAAACATCATGGTGATCTCTTATGACTACCGGGTATTTCAGACAGCAGCTTTCCGGAACATTTCGCAAAATCATTTCTAAAATAAATTATACACCATTTAATATTAATGTTCTTGGTTGTAAAGTAAACATAGGCATTAACTGTACTAGGGTCTTTCAGTGATGTAATTAACTATGAGATGCTTTTGGCTGCATTTCCCACTCTAATGTGTTATCAGGAATACATATGCACTAGTGTGAAGTAGGGGTGAAGAGTGCTTTGGTTTCCCTTTTTCAGACATGAGTGCACATGCCCTCAGAGCTCAAAAATTCAAGACCCTTTGACATTTACAAGGCAGAGAGTCAAAGAAAGGACGCTGTGAAAAGATGCACTATGGGAAATGTTAAGTGCTGGAGCTTGGCTGATTTTCTAATTTAAAGTACATCTCTGCCTCTTCAAATCAGATGCTTTCTAGTCTCCTACTTTTAGTTAAGTGCAGTGGAAAATGACCAGAAACATGGGTAATTCAAGATTTACCAACAGCCACATGGAAAGTCTTAGAGCAGTAAGTAAAGCAACAAAGACACACATTACATGCGTGAGACAGAAGGTAGAGTTCAGTAAGAATACAAGAGTCGAGGCATTTGCAGTTAGGCATTTATGTTTAGGTTATTAATGTGATGAGTGTTCAACTGTTAAAACAGAAACAGAAGCCGCAATTCAAAACATACACACCAAATCAAAGAAACTGTGAGATCACTGGAAACAAAAAAATCAATTCATAAGGAAGGCACTATCAGTTCAATCTGTCATCTCATTTTCTCTGCTGGAAGTGACCCTGTGTCGACCCTGTACTCAAATTCATTCAACTCATTTTTCATCAATACCTTTATCCTGCTCAGCTGTGGTCCTTTCACAAGCTAAAAACAGCTGTTATCAGTTATATCAAAGAGGCACAACACTGCCTCTGTGATCAAACACTGACATGATGTGTAAAACATGTCTAAAAATTGAGAACATCTCAGTGGGATAAGAAATATTACCAGTCACGCACCAAAGGATGCAATGGTCCAATTTTCTTTTGCTACCATTTGGTCCAAAAACATGTTCACTGCATGTTAATACAGCATGTACAAATGCAGCTCTGTAACGTCTGCTGGAATTTGTAAACAAGTACTGATCATGATACAATATGGGGCATGTTTTTCCTTGTGAAATCTGTCAGTGAATGGAAAAACACATTTACATATGGTGTGAAACTTGTTGAGCTAGCAGTATTGCTGCTTTAATGTGGCAGATCCACTCAGTAAACCAAACACATAAGCTCTTATAGGAGATAAACGCTGCTTATGGTCTGGTTTTCAGATGTATTGAATTCAGCAACTATTCCACTTTGCTCTGCAGAAATTCTCTGTCACAGTTCAGACTGGCAGTTTGTCCATGTCAAATTTTGTCATCAACAGCACCAGCAATAAAAGGAAACCTGTGGAAAAACCACTGTGCAGTCTAAAAGGGACTGAAGAAATGGGAAAAGTTAATCCCAAAACAGGAGAACAGAGAAGAAATAAATCCAGCATTCGTTAGTTATCATCACTAGTTGAACTAGTGTCTCTTGTTTTCCCAGTGTCTAAGACTTGTCATGCATTGTTCATCTCTGGTGTCTCATTTAGTTCACTTTCGGGTAAATTTTTTCATAGAAGAAGCTCTGGGCGAGGATATAGAGCTCACCGTCCTTTTCCCTGACAGCATGGGCACGCACAAACTGAAACTGTTCAAGAGCAAACTCATAAAACTCGTTTTCAATTTTCCAGATGTTGGACTGCTGCAGCTTGGCTATTGTTTCTTTGGTTGGGGGCTTCTTTTCCGTGGTCTTTCGTAGATGTGACTTCTTACCTAGAGAAATGTAAGACAAGGCTATGAATAAGCACAGATTTACTTCTGACTGGTGGAAAAAACACATTTACAAATTATCTACATAATGAGGCACAAAAGAAGACAAGTACTTCATCAAGATAATAACAGTACATTACAAGGTTACTTTCAGTGGTTGCATCAGGTCAATGTATTATGTGCATTTGACAGGAGACAGAAAAAGCACTGTCCAACAGAGGAAAATTATGATGGATGCCACTGATGCCCCCCAGCCTACCGTACTTGCCAGTCCTGACCTTTGATGCAAGTTTGCCCGACCCTAGGTCTCTCAATTCATGAGTAAACATGGCAACACAAATCACATAATTTGACCTCCACTTAATACACGTTTGGTGTAATTTGGTGACCCTTGGTCTCTCCCTTCAAGAGTTAAAGTGAAAGTGTGATGCTGTCTGCCAGCCTTCAGAGTGATAACAATACTTCTTCAGCTAAGGCTGCGGGTAAAAACAACACCAGCAGATGGCAGTTACTGGTCCATAGCTGTCGTGATTGGTTAGTTTGTATTATTCTGTAGAATAAACAAAGACCTATGGTGATCTGAATGGATGTTGGTAAAATTACTGTTTTTGTCAGTGAGTCACTTTCAAGAGAGGAAAGTAAAGGCTTCAGGGCCTAATCAAGTAATGGTAAAACATACCTTTAAAGTAAATAGCTTAATTACATTATGTAACAAATTTTGATGATAAATCTTGGTTAGCCTTGATTACCTGGGTTTGAAACTTTTCTCAATAAAATTGTCTCCAGGTTACCAACTAGTCTGAACCACATGTTATGCAACTTTGTGTATGGCATGAAAAAAATTATATAGTTTTTGAGTATTGAGGTTACCGGACACATTTTGTACCAAATTTCCACTTAAATGTTTTTTGGGAAATGTCAATTATTACAATGTTAAAGTACCTACTAATACCTACACAAACATGTAGTTAATTAGTTCAAGTCAATTAGTTCAGGACATATAGGACTCTGAACATCAAATGGTATCCCAATGGTTACCCACTTGATTTGCCCTTCAGTTTCCCATCAGAAAGAACAGCGAGGTGAAGTGAAAATAAATGAAAATATAATAAGGATAGTATACACAAACTGATAAAAAAAAACACTTTCATGCTCCATTCTGAATGAAAATCCCAATGGCAATAATTCAGTTAAAAAGTAAATATTCATCTGACACTGGGTGAGTCAGACGGTGAAGGCAGTGACATCATCTCATCCTGGTACCTGTCCTGTACAGCTCTGTGGCTCCCTTGAAGAAGCGTGGGACTGCAGCCTCCAGAATCATGATAAAGTCCTCCAGCTCCTCGGTTACTCCAACTAACAGGTACTCATTGACCAGGTTGTACTTGGCCTTTTCCAGTGCCCATTTACTGCCTGCATTCCTGGACACAACACAAAAAAGACAGTGTTCAATAAATCTGAGGTCACTTATGCAGTGAATCTGTTTGACTACTCCATAATTAGCTTCAGGATATAGGATATAACACTCAATGGTCCAATTTACTCTGACTGCAAACCCCTCCTCAATTTACTGACTGACCAGTCATATCCTAGAATATGCAACTGGTCACAGCTGGCTTGTTGAGCTTTGAGTTTCCCCACATCTTCAAAGCTCAAAGCCAAAAACATAAACCATAGAGAATGGAATTAGGAGTTATTTTGTTTACTATTATTATTTTTTTACCGATTAGTTTCTCATTCGGCATTCTTACAGCCTCATTATGGTGCAGAAAAGAGGCAAAAAAACACTGAGACCAAGTACAACTCTAATAACCCTGACTGCTGGCTGTTAAAAGTACATTAGCGAAGGTCAAAATGGGACAGCGATATGTTTTTAAAATGTAGATACTACACAAGTGAGTATGTAGTATGATTATACTCCATTCTAAATGATAGCATCTAAACTAAAACTGGTGTTCCAACATAAGCATCCCAAATAACACGCTGTGACAGCTATCAGTGTGGTGGTGTTTTCAGCAAATTTTTTTTTCTTTAGCATTAATGTAACATGGGTGAATTCCTCGTCACTCCTCCCCAGCTCAACCCTGTTGTCCAAATATTGTCAGAAACTCCAAAACCTCAAGTGGTGGTGATGGCTAAACTCAATCCTTCAGAATAGTACAGAATAGAACAGTAAAGCTGGGGATACACTACGAAATTTTTTGTCTGCTTTTACCCATGATTCACATTATAGTCTGCACCAGACAGCACTATATGGGGTCAGTCGGCTATTTGGGACAGAAATCTGTTAATGCGTGAGAGGTAAAGACTCAAATCTGTAAGTGTGTGAGGAGAACAGATGCAACCAGACTTCAGTCACAGTCAATCAAACAAGTTTGAATTTTTTCAGCTGACTGCACACAATCGAGTAGTGTGTACTGATTGACCCACCTGCAAATACATATTACCAACAGTCAGTGAAAAGGAGTAGATGGGACACAGGAAATAGAGGCGTAAAGATTAAAGGTCCAGTTATGCTCCTTTTATGTGCTTGAATACGTAGGTGCGTATCAAATTTTGCTGCCTTCATACTCCCATGTGTTTTTTACGTCGGCATGGTTGTTAAGAAATACATCCACAAGAGGACAGTGCCAAGTTCAGATTTCTCTGTCCTCTAGTGCGGAGTTACGTTGGATTTCATTAGAAGTGAAAATGTATTTGTCATGAGTCATTATGGTCTCAAACGTTTTATTTGGAACCCCTAATAAGTGAGCTGGTTCATCTTTAACTTTTTGCTCGGTTATTAAGATATTATAAACCAACAAATACATTACAATACACATTTTAATATTTCCTTTCAATTTTGTACATTGTAAATATTTTCTTGCAGTGTAATTGTGTCCGATTGTTTGTACATATTTATTATACAGTTTTCTTCTTATTTTTACACAGTTTTCTCTTGTGCACTTTAAACGTTTGCTGCTAAAGAAACAGAGCTGCTAAACTGAGTTTCATTGTTATGGTAACAGTGACAATAAAGTTATATTCTATTCTAAAATCACTGACGTGCTGGGGTTTGATTGATATTGGCCATGGTAACTCACTTGCTGGTGGGATTGGACTTTCTTATCTTCTATTTTTTCAATATGGGCATAGTTTTACCTGAGATACACTCGACTGCAGTTGTGGGTAAGTGTTTACACTAACAACACTGTAAAATGACTTTGTCTGGCACTGCTTGATGAAGTTTTAGCGCATCCGTAAGCTAGTGGTTAGTTAGCTTTCCCTTCGTGTGTGTTGTGCAGTGTGTCCCCAGCTTAAAAGGACCATCACCCCATTCTTCCCTTTTCACTCTAGTCTTGTCACATAAACAACAGTCAAGAAATCCAGAAGGTGCAGCAGACTGACCAGCACTCTGAATGATGTCCACAGAAGAATGGGATCTGCAGCCAGAGTTTCTCAGGTGCACAATCAGAACCTCCTGATGACACACACTCGTCAAAGGTCTGAAACACAAATAATGAGTTGCAGAAATGAAAAAAAAAAAAAACAGACCTGAAAAGCAGAAGCATAAATTTATTTAAGTTGAGAAGTTCTACAGGCAGACAAACCTTTTTGTCTCCTTGTTTCCGTCGTCGAAGCCCAGGTCTGTAGTCGTCTCCAAAGCGTAAAAAGTAGTAGTATGACACCAGGCGCTCAATGGGGTCACGTACCACATTAATGTACAGAGGTTTTCCATTCACCCCATACCTAAACAAAGACAGACATAATTCAAAAGATTTTATATGCACTGAACACATACTCAAATCTAAATGCTCTGCAGCAACACTACCTCATAGTGTGTTTATTGCTCTAATGACGGAGCCTTTCCATTAGCAAAAACAGTTAACAGGGTCTCTCCCACTGAAGAACACTTAGGATAATTACCTGTGATCACTGAAATGATACTGCCAGTGGAGATAAGGACAACAATGCTATTAATCAACACTGAAGTACACATTAGCAGTCAATACATGACCTCGCTTTTATCTGCTTCACTAACTGTTTGTAACTAATCTGGATATTAATGCCATTACAAGAAATGAAGTGGCCTTACTTAGAGAAGTCCAGATAAGCTACATGGCCGTGGTAGAAACCGGGCTTCATGTCTCTCCAGGAGGTGACATTCCTGACAAAACGCACCTGTAGACAAAGAAAATGGGAAAAAAAATAATTAGCAGGGAGAATCTACTGAAATGAAAACAACAACAGTAAAAAAAAGCAGAGACAGAGAGGTGGAAATGGCTTGTTTGGATGACAAATTCTTCAAAAAGGACATTACTTCACACGTGGATTGCTATTGATTTCTTTATACTTTCCGTGCACATAAAATCAGTCTTGACAGTTTTGTGGATAATATTTATTTTCAAAGAAAATTTACTCAGTGGAAATTATACTTTTTTTAACTGCATGATTTTATGCAGTTCATAAAGAGAAATATGACAGGAAGCAAAGGCAGAGAGATGGGGAACAAGCAGCCCCTCGGCTGCTCCAGTTGTAGTCTCTGTTTAAGAGAATATTAGCTACACTTTATTAAAATATAGATGTATGACTTTTTAATCAAAAGAAAAAAGACATGCAGAGGAGGAGAAAAGCTTTTTTCAGCCTTAAGCATCGCCTGCAGTCATCATCTGGCAGTAACAGCCTTCAGCAATAGGTGGTATAGCTCACATACAGCCTGAGAGGAAAAACCTGGGGCAAAAAAATCTGCAAAGAGCTTATTAAAACAAAAAACTGCTCAAGAAGCATATTACTTAAGTGCATAGTAATAATCAAGGGTGTCTCAGGTGATCATACCATTAGTTTCTTTTTTCCTCCTCACCGCAGATCAGGATACACCTTCATATATTACATGATGTCCCCTATACACATACTGTGGTTTGAAAAGATGAAAATATGACATCTAGATGCTTTTCCTGAGTGGTTTTGTTGTAAAATGAGATGGGCTGTGATGTGGAGGTAGGCTGATGCTTTCGCCTTGCCTGTTTCATCGTAAACAGAGGAAACAGCCTGTTTGGGAGATGGAGGGGGGCAGGCTGTTGTGAGATGGCACACAGGATATTACCTTGGCACTAGCAGCCAAAAATAACAATAGAATAGCTTTGGGCCATTCACACACTGTGTTCTGAGCCACACTGACAAGCAATATGAATGCACCCAGTGTAACAGTGAGGGGTGGTGTGGTGATGACACAGAGGATTGTAAAACATGAACAGGCTCAAGATCTGTTGGTATTGACAGAGTATTAGGATTTCATGTGGACTGCAATTTTTCATGATAATGGTTTCAAACGTTAATCAAGCATAACATTCATGTAATGACTGTTACTATTTTTTCTGCTTGTATGTATGTTTTGTCTCTCTATATTTGACACCGATCGATTTAAAAATTGGTTGTATCTGATGTTAAGGGATCATCCGCTTCCACCTAACACTTGCTTTTCTTCTGTTGAGTAAAAAACAGTCCGATACAATATCCTTCAATTTGTGTTAAAACTTCAATTATGAAAACAGAGTTTTAACTCTCTACATGAACCAAACCATGAGTTTTTCTGATGGAGACAAGTTCTACTGGTCAGACCAAGAGCAAATGTTTTTTTCCATACCATGGGAAGTTTCACACCAGATAACAGTCTGAATCTGAACATCTGGAGCAAACAAGGTGGTGAGAAAGCGGGCTGAACTTGTTACAGTTACCAGATTCTTGTGAAAGACCCAATATAATAATGACTCCAAATGCACAAAGCCTTCACACGTTAAAACAATTTCAAAACACATTCTGAGCACCTCTTAGCAACTGGCTGGGGTTGCAGAGGCCACTTTCATCTGATGGTCATCAGTCCTTTTTGACCATGTATACTACAAGACAGAGCCACAGCATCACTCTCCACTCTCTAAATTCCACTCATATGCTCTTATCCACAGTTGTCTGCAATATAAATCACTAATGTGCAGACATCGTTCAGCAGGTTACATCAGTAGTGTTACATAATAGTATGAATTATACTGCATTTCACAGATGTGAGGTAATTCGCTCACTAAAAGCCTCTGTATATTTTCCACAGTATGAAAGCTGAGATGAATGTTTCATGTTACCATCAGGCCACAGCTATTTTCAGTTCCACATCATTATTTGTGTTGATCAAAGTGAGCACAAGCCTGTCATGAGCTGAGCATCTGTTACAACTGTAAAACCCTCTTCTATCTTTTTTCTCTTTTGACTATTAGTACTATTAAAATATTAAAGGATGGGTGGAGCCAATTTATATTCTGTTTAACAGCTTTATAAAATAATGTGTCACACATCCTGTGATCTTTGTCTGACACTGCTGCATCTTAATTTCCTGTTCTCACCTGGTCCTGTAAAGACATAACTGGGTTGTTTTTGGTTGTGTTGATGTGCAGGACATGGAAGCCGTTCTTTCCACACAGGTCATAGGCGATGTTGGTGAATGACGTGCTGGCCGTCTTTGGCACACGATTATAGATGATCACCATGTCATCTTTGTCTGAAAGTGGTAATAATTCCCGGCCAACGTCTTCGTTGTGGCGCTGTTCCACCTGGGCCACCTCATGTCTGGCAATGGTGCGTTCTGAACAGAACGAAGAAAACACATTTACAGCACTCTTTACATGTGCACAGGCAGGTTGGAAACAAGCCTAGACTTAGTTGATGTTTACAGATTTCTTTTCTAATGGCAGCACCAAGCAGGTATGAGGCCACCAACACAACAATGAAGACAAAGGAATTAATGGGTAGTTTTAAAATTAAGGTCGACAAAGCTTATTAGCATGTTGTAATTAAGGAAAACATCAGTCCTTCAAAATACAATAACAATGAAACAACTAATTAAGCTTTTCATAATAATATTGACAGCAGGCATAATTAAAGTCTTTCTCCCACTTCTTTTCTCTGCAAAGTTAATTAAAGCCAATTACAGGTATGGCCTTGTGCGTGTCTCATGGAGTGACTGTGTGGTGTGCAATGAAATGAGGGCATCCTGCTGCTCAGTCCTTCAGAGTCTGACACCATGAGGAAAAAAATACTAATGTGAATGTGCCTAGTGACTGTTTCTATCATAACATCACAAAAGAAGTGAATTTTCTAAAAGTACAGTACATTATGCTGCTTCTTTAACACAAGTTTGTAGCTATCAGTTTATGCACTACACAGGGTCTTACAAGATTAAACTCTAGAGTTCAGATTTTAAATAAGTCTCTTCTGTCAACAGACGTCACCCCAGCAGAAGGCAGGGCTCATCAGGCAGCCTGTGCATCACCACCAAAAAAAAACAGGTGACACACCCAAACACATACAGTATTTTGTTGGACGCCTTTAGCTTTGATTACTGCACACATTTGCTGTGGCATTGTTTCAATAAGCTTCTGCAATGTCACAAGATTTATTTCCATCCAGTGTTGTATTAA
>JAQQAE010002409.1:0-22393 GCA_029823295.1 Pseudamia nigra
AGATAGATAGATAGATAGATAGATAGATAGATAGATAGATAGATAGATAGATAGATAGATAGATAGATAGATAATGGAAGCTGAGGGAAAGACATGATTTAAATGTGGGAAAGTACAAATATTTTTGCAGTTACATTATAATACAAACAGAGAGATACAGACACACTCACTCATACATTAATTCTCCAGATTTCCAGTGAGACACAAGGAGAGTGTATTTTTAGCTCTGTCTGTGACGTGTATTCATATAGAAAGTGTTAGTCACCATCTCAGTTGCTCCATTAAGGAAAGGTATGACACACACCACATCACGACTGACGGTCATGCCTGCTAGATAAAGAATGAGAATGAGACAAGTAAAACTGCTTCCGTGGTTCATTCATAGAAAGTATGAAACTATGAAGTAAGACTTGAAACTTTGAAATAAAATTATTCCGAATAGGCAGGTCAAAGTCAAGTGGGCAAACCTTAGTGACCTACAGAGTAGAGTGTATCTTTGAGGGAAATACTGGCTTGTTTTGTTTGTAATTCTGCTTAAAATTGGGACATGGGTAAATTTCCTCACAGAAGTTCAATGTTCACTCTATCGTGGTATTTGATAGTGAAGCTGATGATAATGAAAAATTAAGGTCCTCTCACACGATCTTACAATGGCCACCAAAAACTTGAAAGCCCCTTGCTAGAGATAGTGTGTCTCTTTTGTGCTCTTACTTAAAAGATATTAACTCTGGTCCACATACAACAGGCGATGGTAATTCACTGTGTTAAAGAAAATCTGAAAAAGGAGAAGAGTGAGTCTGTTCTGACCTACTGTCGAAACATGGTAGTGTAACATGGTAGTCTCTGTGGGGGCGACCTGCTCCCTATGTAGATAAAAGATCATTGAAATGAAAATTCATCCATTTTTGTTTTTAGGTGAGAGTGCACTTAGGAAAATATTCCATTAATACTGTTAGCGCTGCTTACATTTTACACACTGTGTCTTGATTAAACAGGAATCATAATGAGAGATTCCCAGTTGCATTAAGGGGAAAATCAATCTTTTTTCATTTTCAGTGGCTGTGAAGATAAAACCAACAGGAAAACTGGAGCAAAATCAAATACAGACTCTGGAGGCAGAAGTGGGTAAAAGTAGCACTTGAATTAGAGCATGTAGTTTAAAATACAGGAACATGAAATTTATTTACTGCCTGCAAACTTTATATGATGATGCATAAAACCATGGCCCTATTTGAAGAGTATTCACATATGGTCACTACCTGTGACCATATGTGAGCTGCTTCACTTAGAATGTAATGTTGCTCTGTCATGGCTATGAATGTTGTTGCCTGACATATAGTTCACTGAGGATAAATCTGTGTCATCTGGAATACAAATAGAATTTGTGTTCAATTTTTCTATTATTTTGGAGACTAGTGCATGTTTTGTCATTAGTAAACCCTGTTTATTTGGATGTGCCTTTTAATAACAGTAGTCTTTTTCAGTCATTTTGTATTACAGCTGCAGCAGGTCACTCAAATACTGTACCTGTTTCCAGCTGGAAGAACTAATGGACTAAAGCAGCTTGATTTTAATGTCATAAATTCAAACAGTCTGAGTGCTTAGATTTTATAATAGGCAAGTTCTGTGTTTATTTTTCATTTCCAAAGTAACCTGTATTTCCATTTCATCAAATGCCTTGTGTGTGTGCTATCACATTGCAGCATACTAATGTACTTTTGTTTGGAAGAAAATGTTCTATTATCATCTCCTCTTCTCTCACTCTGTGTACAAGCTAAGTATCTCAGAGCAGAGAAAGGCGGTTTCTATGGCGACATGAAAAGGTCACCTTCAGGAAGTTCTCTGTGAGCGTGTGCAGAATGCCAGTTGGATAATCAGGCTTCCTGTAATGGCTGATAACAGACCACAACTCATTAGAGAGAAATAGACATGGGGTGGTGGAATCAGGAGAGATTATTAGTTAGAGAGCAGAGAAAGAATACAACAGTTACACTGGGGGTATGTCACACTTGTATACTGTGTATCTCTGATATATGGATGCTTTTCACTGTGTGGCTTTTCAGATGCTAATTCCACAGGCAGACAGATAATGTGAAATGATCATTTGGGATGTCTTCTGAATGTGTTAGAGAAGGAGTATGATAACAAACAAAGCCTGACTGACACTTTTTGAAGATAACTGCTTAGTGTTCCCTGATCAAGGGGCAGATGATATAATATCCATATCAATAAAATTGCCATATCTTGCCACATGATGGATACTTTAACTAAAAATGTTATTTCCTCATATCACTAACATGCAATTTCTATTTTTTTAATTTTCTTTTTGTATATGGATAGAAAGATTAGGTATAGGGCAACACAATCCGGCTGGCAGAACATGATGACCTACATTAGTAGTTACACTGCAGCTGCACTGTGACATGAAACAAGGCTCTGTATAGTCATGAGAGAATAGATCAAGAGAACAAAACAGCAAAGTGAAGTCAAAAATCAGATTAAGGCTTCTTCAGATCCATTGTCTCATATGTCATTGTGCCCCACATCCAAACAACAGCAGCATTACATCTTTGGATTCCATTGTTATTCATGACACACTATAGATTTCTCAACAGTAATGTGGCACAGGATAGCTTTACTTTAATGCTCATAGTAGTTGTTTGCCTTAGGGTGCTTTGTTAATTACATATGTGCAAGAATCCTTTAAGTAAAAAGGTTTTTCTCCAATTTCTCTGAACTGTACAAATGAGTAAATGCCACATTGTATGAAAAAAAATACAAATCACATTTGTAACTCATGTCATTGTGTTCTTGCAATGTGAGTACACATTGCTCTGCTCTACATCCATAAGTGTAAAAGTAGCAATATTTGTATGTCTTTATTTTTTTTTTTAATATTGAAATAAAAATCTATTCATAAAATAGTCCCTTTCTTCCTTTTACAATGTACTGTTAATCGTACAGGCTTTTCAATAATGAATGTGATGTTCACAATATTGTCGATGTGTTATTGCTATAAATGAGATTAACTTATAAATCATTACAGCAGTTTAAGCAGAGCACATAAATTGTTTTTATGTGCACCAATGTAAACACTGGATGCAGACCTGACAACTTTCCCACTAACTAGGCTGACATCTGCTGGGCATCAAGGACTCTGCATCAACAGTCAATAATGGCTGTTATTCAACTACATTGGTATCTTCTGGGCTTTTCTTGTATAATATAACCTTGTATTTGTCAGTTTATCAGACAATGACTATTTGTGCACATTGTTAATAAGACTGTGGTATTTGCAATATTAAAATGAGAGTTCACAAACAGTAAACTGAATGTGGAACAAAAGTATTTGACATAAAATTCAACTATATAATACCTAGATCCTTTATTTCATATTTGTAGGTAAGTGAATAGTCATTTTAAAATGTACTGTACAATAAATGATTTGAAAACATGTGGATCCATATTAAAAGTAATAGTTGTATAGTTACAGATCCAAACTACCGTATTTTCCGGTTTATACATCACTCCAGAATTTCAGTCGCATGAGCCAAAAAATGCATAATGAAGAAGAGAAAAAAAAAATGTGTATAAGTTGCACTGGAGAACAGGTTGCATTTTTTCGGGAAAATTTATTTAACAACTCCAACACCAAGAACAGACATTACATCTTGAAAGGCAAGTTATAGTAATAATAGAATAGAGAACAACAGGCTGAATAGGTGTCTCATATGTTAACGTAATATAACGTATGTTTACATAATATAATGTAATATGACAGCGGAGGCCCTGCTGTCATGGTCTGTATTCATACTGAAAATCAAGATCAAGCGAGCGCTTCTGTCTTCCTTGACCTCGCCGTAGGACACCTGCGTTACCATTTGACACGTGTACTGCCCCAGTCAAACTCCCCACTTGCCACTGTCCCCAGAACGGGTTGTGGGCGGCCGGGCGGACGCCAAAAGCAAGAGCCCGCTCTGGGCTCACCTCCCCACCTCACCGGGTAAGTAACGCGCAAATGTGTCAGCGCCAACATATTCAGTGTTAAAGGTTAACCCTTCAACACCGAACACCTTTATTTACATAACTATAGCATAAAGAACATAATACAACAAGTTCACAGGTCTCTCCATCCATCATCCACTGCTCCCACAGGTGATGCAAAACTCCCTCCGGTTCACCGAGATGTCAAGTGGCTGGAGTACTTTGGTTAAGCCTCCAGGGATGATGGCAAGTATGATTGTTACCAGTAATGTTTACATTTTAAATTGTCAGTGATACAGGTGCGGGAGATGCAGGTACACAAGCCTAGAGTGCTGTCTCGCGGCTGTCAGTGTGAAAACAACAAACATGTGAAATAGTTTATATATTAGTCGCTCCGGTGTATGTGTCGCCCCCCCCTGAGCCAGACTATGAAAATAACCGCGACGTTTAGTCCGGAAAATATGGTAGTACCGGTACATAAAAATGCACTGTTGAATGTTTTTAACGGTGACCACATTGCATTCCAGATTATCATGAAGGGGTTTAGGTCATTCATTAACCATCCACTCTTCTTTTTTATTTTATGATAGATGAGAGGGAGAAACAGAAGATCTATCCATCTCAGGAAGCTTAGCCTTGGTGCTGTTGTGCATTCTTCATTGTATTGATTTTTCTGTCGTTTTGCCATAGCAGAGCTGGAAGCTTCAAGTTTCCACTCCAAGCTGTATTTCATAAACCACTGACCAGAGGGAGCAAAAAAGTGTCGCTCCACTGGAAATGGAGTGGGGCAAAGCTGTCAAAGTTAAAGCAATGCAGACCTCAAAACTGTGGAGACATTAGTAATTTCAGTGACCCACATAAGGAAACATTTTAAATGTGAATCACATATATGTAATAACAGATGATACAAAGTCACTGCAGATTAAACGCACCCAACGGAACTATTCAGTTTTCTACTTTTTCAGCATCACCACATGCGTTCAATATATTGAATGCATGTTTTGAAAAACATTGATCTATATCCAGTATGTATGCCATTATTGTTCATGATACTTTTCCCAAAAAAATGGCAACCAGTAATCATGGTGAAAACCTACCATTTGAACTGATGCCTGTTTCCCCCATAATGTTACGTATAACACCTAAAAGTAATATTCTTAATATTTATTTGACCCTCACTGTTCGATTATTTGGCCATGGAAACTTGCCGTTAGCATTTGGAATTAGTTCAATAGTTATTCACAAACAATAATATTTCAATGATGGTGGTTTTCTTCTGTCGCTCAGTAAATGTTGAACATTCATCTCATTTGTGTGAACATTACTAAATCAGCAGACTTTCCTCGGCAACTCAGTGTGAGTTTCACGTCTATAGTTTTTTTTTTTTTTGTTACATCACAGTAACTATTTTTCATCAACCCCTGTAAGTGTAAGTATTCTGGATCACTACATTCAAAACATTGCCCATATCTGGATCAAACTTTGTGGTTGACAGATTCTATTATGGTGTTACCCCATGTATTTTGGCTACATTTTCTGGGTGTTATTTGTGGTGTTACAAGGAGAAATGTTGAATTTGGTCCTATTTTACAATGATGAAGAATCCTTTAAAATCTTCTGGATCAATATGATACTCCAGATCATTCTCAGGATGAATCTATTGGTCCTTGTAACATTTCTGACCTATTCATCCAAATCCATTCATAACTTTTTGAGTTATGTTGTGCACTAAAACATCACCTCCTGGTGGAGGTAATAAAGTTGACATAATAACAAGCAAGAATGGATAATAATGCCACAGTTATTTGTTGAGGAATCACCTTCTTCTGTGCACTTAGTGTGACTTCTCACTTGACTGACGTCACATCTCCCGTTAATGAAGGAAATGGTGATAAGAAGTCAGCTTATGAAATTAACTGGTCTAAATTAATCTTAATACTGTAGCCTGTATTAGGAAACTGACAAAATCACAACACCAGTAATAAGCATTAATAATGGACCAGCACCACTCACATTTCTTTCAAGTACTTCTTTAAATGATTAAAAAAAATGTATATTTACAGTAAATAAATGAAAATCAAACTCTAGTGTAATTTTAACACATGCGTCCCCATAACCAATGACATGCATATAATAAAACTGTGGCCACGGGCTATCTGTTTTACTATCAACAAATCTAGTTATGAGAGCACAGTGGTTATTTTTCCTGTAATAATTTATTAACAAACTAAGAGGCTTCAGGGGTATATGGACAATTGAGTTAGGATGGTAAAGCCACAGCTGGGGTTTTCTAAACAGATCAGGAATTCATATTCTTAAGGTACGGGGCAAGGTAAAATAAGATTTTTGATTATTTTTTCATTACGGTAAAACATAACATCATTAGACAATATGGATTTTGAGTACAAATTACAAAATAATATACACAAAAGTTAAACACATATACCTTGAAAATCCATCAAGTGTGTCATCTCAGTGGACAAACAGAATATGTAAAAGAATATGCAACACTGAAATGAATGTACCAACGTGAAGCACGGGAATATATTTGTGAGAGCACTGCAATCTATCACTAAAGAACACAACACACTGATTTGCACAAAGTTTCTGGGGGTGTGGTGTTCTTACAGTGAACCTCAGCTCCCTCATATTTTAATCGTGCCATTTCAAACATTTGGACTGAGTGGTCATCAGTCACAGGTCTATGGGGGTTGATGTATGGGTCTGAGCTGTAATAGTCTCTGCTGTGCTCTCCAGGCACAACATCACTTATGAGGAACACACTTAACAGCAATTAATCATGCTGGATCACACCCCGCAGACTCTCTCATACACACAGACACACACAAACCATCCTTTTGTGTTTTGGAAAACCACTGAAGTGAGTTTTGCCAAAAAAGGCCTGTCAAATGACAGTAGAAAAAATATGTAGGACTGTGTTTCTTGCAGGTAAATCTGACTTACAGTGACTTGAGTTTGGCTTCAGTGAAACGACCAGTTATTTTTAGGTTTTATTAAAGAGTTGGGTTACAGCTATGTTTTGGTTCATGGTGCTAGACATTTTGAAGTATTGCTATTACTTTTTGAACATAAACTTAACTCAGGGCTGGACTGCTGTGTATTGTGCACCTGCCACACAGTCAGAGGGGATGCAGATGGAGTTTAACATGACACCCACAGCAGTCGCTCTCTTTTTTGCTGCTTTTTTTGTATTCTGTCGTTCCATCTGCTGTTCAGTTTACACTTATCGTCATCCCCTCTAGTTCATCTGTCTTTCTGTCTTTCTCTCTCTTCTCTTTTTTTTCCACCCGTGTCCTCGTAATCAGTCATTTAAATGAAAAAGCATGAAATTGGGGGATTAGAGGTGCTTGTCTCACTCACACACACACTTTCTCTCTTTCCATGTCTCCTTGTGTATGTGTGAAAGATGTATACATAAAGAGAGAGAGAGAGAGAGAGAGAGAGTGAGAGACAGTCCCAATGTGATATGGCAGACAGTCTCCAATGGATGTCCTTACGAACAAAAGCATCTGGAAGAGGCCTCCTTTGCTCTCTCTGTTTCCGTGGTTACAGGCTGGCAGCTTGTGTTTGTATGGTGCATGAGACTGTCGGTAACATAATGCAATATAAATAAAATCATTTAGCATCAAATTTCATGATGATGTTTTCAGTATTCACCAAGCCTTTAACTTATACAGTTACTTATGTGTTCAATCTAATCTAAGTTCAATTAATGAAAAGGTTATGAAGAGGAGTGGTTTCTTGATGAAACCACTCAGAAGTTTAAACATGTACCAGTGTGCGTATTTCTGCGTGCAAAAACAGGCTGGCTGGCAAGCAACTGTCACCACGTGGCAACAGCCAACCACGCTTCACTTCTGACCACGCCAAGCTCTCCAATTACAGGAGCCAGCACTGCCAAGAGGCCCCCCTCTCTCTCTCTCTCTCTCTCTCTCTCTCAATAGCTGGGATGACTGGGCTGCATCCTCTGATACACACACACGTCTCTTTCCCCTCTTCTCGTCTCATGGTGCACCTGCCTCCCTGCTCTTCAGGCCAGCTCAACTCCTATCAAAGGAGCTGAGCTCTTTTCTTCCATAAAGCTAATCCAACACCTGTCTCCAGGCTTTAGAGGCCTGTGACTGTGAATGTAAGAGTACAGTGTGAGAAGACTGGAAGAGTGTGTTTCAGAATGAGGACACAGTTTGTGTTTCAAGAGCAAAAAATATTGTGTGTGTGTGAAGAGTTTTTGTAAGGATTTGAAAATAGACATATGGAGACTTCAAGGCAGACAGTATTCTTTTTAGTGGCAAATGGAGTATCAAAGGAGAATTTTGGAATAGATGGGGCTTTATTTTTTTCAGGTCCTGCAACACAAAGACCAATGAACTCTCATTGTGCTATGAATGAAGCCCTTAGTAACTGTTGAATGTTACACACTGTGAACTGAATGACAAAACATAGGCAGTGTGTCACATTATGCAAATAACCTTTGCGAAAGGCTTTTAACAAGCATCTACCACTACATATGAAAAACTAGGCTTTAATCTTCTCATCTATTCCATCATTCCTATTTAAGGGAATTCAAGTCACATAAGGAACATTCACTTTATACAGTGGGAACACATGTCAGGGGTTTTCATGACTTTTTAGCTCTGGGCCTATTTCAGTATTAGCTTGAATTTGAGTCTGAATCATGTTATCTCTCATGTCATGTGGGAGCTGGACTATAATGGACCATGAATTGCAGCCGAAAAATCCATGATGGTTAGTGATGCCTGCTGCTCTGTGTACAGAAGACGGGTTGTGTTCTAGTCTTGTTGCTCTATTTGGTGACACGTGGCGCTATTGAAATATTTGCTATTTTTTTACAGACTTTAATTTAACAGGACGACTCACTTCAGGCCTTCTGAAGATTCGCCTCCAGCAGCAGGGGTCTCTCAAATTGGAAATTGGAGGTAAAATAAATCTAAGATTGCTTGCCTCCATGTTAAGTCCCGAAAATGGCTGCAGGGGAGATATTAGAAAGGGTTGAGAAGGAGTGTTAGATGGATAGAAGGTGGGGGTGAGGAAGAAAAGAGGGAGCTGGGGAAAGGAAGAAAGAAAGAACCCAGGAAGGAAATAAACCAAGAATGGGAGAGAAAAATAGAAAAGAATACAGAGAAAAGCGTTAATGGAGCCTTATTCACTTTAGCCACTGGGGCCTGAAAGACTCATTTTACCAGCAAAAGCTTTGGAGTGTGTGTGTTTGTGCATTATTCTGTGCATGGCAGGTCGTGAATGTGAATTGATACAAATGGTAATATGCCATGAACACGTGTCACTGATAATGACACAAGGTTTATTTGAAGACCGGCTAATGATGGGACATGAAAAGACATCAGTGGCAGCTTTTCTGCCACTGACATACACTTACATGTAAAGTAGTGGTTACAATTTAATCTAAATTTGTTACTAGGTCAGGTTGCAGAGATAGATGGAAGCATGACAAATTGATTGGCCACATGAATAGAAGAAAAAGCTGATACAAAATTGTTGTCTATGGGTTCTAAGATCTTGAAGTAGTGATGTGTGTTACCTATTCAGGCAATTTTACTATGGATTATACATAAAATTCTTATAAAATGGAGTTAATTATCTGTTGGTAGCACCCACTCTTAACACAATATTATAATAGTGAAACACAAATCAGCTTGTATATTAGATCAAAAAACCAAACACTGAATCTTTCCTCCTTCTGTCAAACATTCATATACATATAATTCCTCCCTCTTTTGCATCTTCTAACATACACAAGCCTATGTTCCATCCCTCATTCATGTTTACCCTTCGTCATAACATAACACTCACATTTTTCTCAGTGCTTTATTTATGCTCACTTTTCCAATGCAGTAAGATTATAACTGTGTCATTTGGTCACGGCTAACCAGCGCTGGTGTAACTGGAAGTATGATGAAAAAGAGACAACTGGGTCTTTTCTCACTGTGAAGTTCACAAATACATGTGTGCATAGACACCAGGCAGGCTGTTTAACTTATATCAGCAGAGGCTCACTGGATTAGCATATCTGGATGAGATAAAGAAGCAGACGATGGTTACTTAACTTTGACTTAATGTCCCCCATCTGCCTCTTTCTATCTCTAGCTCCTGCTGTCAGACTCTCTTTGTCATTCCTCTGTCTGTAAAACCGAATGGGGTTTTATTCTCTCCTGTGCTCATTCCGTCTCACTTTATGACTAATTGTCTTAGTGTCTGTCTTTCTATCTATTTTGCTGTGCCATTCAATTTATCTCTCATTTACTCTTCTGCACTCTCCCTCCCTATTTTTCGCAGACAGTGATATCAATGGAAGCACATCCACACAACAAAAAAATTCTTATCATATTGCATCCACTATGAGGCTGGGGATTATCTATTTGTGTATTAAACTAGACTGTCTCTCAGTGCACACCACTGACACTGCAAATCAAGGACATCTACAAAAACTACATTTATAAAATCCACCTGCACACACAACACTTACAAGAACACAGTCACGCGACAGACTGTATTAAATAAACACATTCAACTGTATGTCCTAAAAGTCACACAGAAACACACAGGCAGAAACAGGGATAAACAAAGTTTAGACCCAAGAAATGTCACAGGTATATACATGAGATACAAGACCATGACATTTAACACCCAATTTTGGAATTTTGGCTTATCCTGATAAGGATGTGATGGAAAATGTTGCATGGTGTCTACACAGCGTATCAGCATGCTTTAAATAAGATTTTTTGTACTTGTCTCGTTTTCATGCATGGGTAAAGGTTATACACTGCATTCTTTTTCCAAAATGGAGTGCGCAGTAGATACCAACTGGACTGCACTGAAGAATCTTTTGTCAATGGTATAAAATCATAGTTCCCACCCTGTAATTATAGTAGCACTATACATTTACTTGTCATTATCAGCCTTATTATCAATAATTTACTCTTATATAGTGCTGTACCAACATTTTTTAACTCCTGCTTTTATTATTTTTTCTTGCTTTTAATGCAACAATAGATTCACAGTGCCATCCCATCATTTCGGTGATTTTAGTTCAATCAGATTTACTTATAATAGCTTAGTAAAATATTGGTATTTGAAAGTGAAAGCCAGTGAAGACTTAACCTTCCCTGATTGCCTGATCTGAGCAAACAGTCTTTTGTATTAGAGCTGGACTGTACCAATCACCAGCAGTAATGATATCAGGTCATATTACATTCCACAATTTCACCTCATGTACAGTCTGAATAACGGTGATCCATGGACATGAATGTTCCATTTGAATCAATTTTAGTTCAAAATGTCACAGCCATACATAACCATAAGACTGACCCAGGAGTGATGGTTCAGAAACCAGCTTCACTGAAACATATCAATGTCCATTTTGGACTAAATTACTGTTTCATTTGTCAGAGCCTAATGGTACTACTAGTCAGCTCATTGCCATTTGCTGCCTTACAGAATTAAGCCGTGCATATGGTTGGGATGCAAGTGTATAGATACACGTGCAAACATTTACACATGCAGCCAGTTGAACATTTGGGGGGAAAATGATAAATGATAATTTATTCAGCTCGCTGTCACCTGTCAGCTTAATGGAGATTTGCTTGCTACTGACCACCTGTACTCTTTGTGTGAGTGAAACCCAAGGGTATTATACTAACTAGAATACTGCTAGAAACAGTAAATTCATATTGATATCTGCTTATTAAAAAGAGTATATGTGCAGGTTGTGTTGCTGCATAGAAGAGTATGCTTTGGACTGAAAGCCATACAGTAATGGTAATGGTAATATACCATAGCTGCTATAAAACTATGCACACATTCAAACATGATTAAAGCACATTTCCACATATCCGTCCCACATGTACACACACAGGAGAACATTATGACCAATCATTTAATAACTGTTTTTGATAGCAATGGAGTGACAGGAATACATATGAACATACTTCATGCAAATTCTTATAAAAGACTTTCACTCACTGTCACATGCACAGACATCAACATGACAACTTCTACGGCAATAGGTAAGTTGAAGTCATCTTAATTAATTGTAACAATGATCTTATTCCCAGCAGGATGTACTGAATGCAAACAATTGCACCGATGGCTGTTTTTTAAGTTAATTTGCAATTACCTGCAACAACTAATATTTTATAGACAAGCTCTACACATAGTGCCACATGTCTTGCTATCAGAGCGCCACTGAAATCTAGTTTTCACCCCATCTTGTGTTTACTGTTTTTAACATCTCTTACCTACTCATCCCTTTCTTCTTTTTCTTTCTAACTCCAACATACTGTACCAACATTTCTATAATCCCTTTCTCCTCTGACTTCATGTCTTCTGTTTACTCCTGGTTTCACTTGTTCTCGTGTTTCTCTAATTTACCTCAATGACAGATCTCCCACCTGCCTCAGATAATAAGATACTCCCACTAGCCTGCGAGACTCATTCCCTCAGCATCCATCACTTCCCAACTCACATTACTGCCCTTTACAAGCACCAGGATGTTTTTCTCCTTAATTGTAGCCGTATACATACCTCACCCCCCAGTAATAATAAATGGTCTTGTCCTCCATTATAGCCATTAGGGAACTCACACTGAGAGTAGCATGCCGCCCACAGTGAGGAGGGCTTGTTTGGCGTGGGGTGTTGTAGCCACGGAGTGGAAGAATGTCCCTCTTTCTGAAAACACATGTTACGGGATTCAGTATCTTGACTACAGGAGTGTGCTTCAGAGACAGTGATAGTTCCTGCCTTACTCTGTCTCTTCCCCACTGTTCCAGACAAACACACAAGTAAATAGAAGCACCAGGTTGGACGGTTGAAGGCAAAGGAAGGACTGGGTCTCCGGGGATTGAGCAACATTATTCAGTATGTCTGCAACCAGATGTCTCAGACAGCACGCCAATTTGTACTCCAATAAAGTACATACTCTGGTCAGAAGATGGCAGTATGTTCCTATTGTATTGCATTTTACTGTAGTGGACAAAACCACAGTATTTCAGGAAAGAAAAGGTTTCAAGAATCAGGGCAGTAGGAGTTGAATGAAAAGCTAGAGGCTGAATGAGTGACCATCTGAAATTCTAGGTGTTGTGGCACTTTTGTGCAGATGAATTATGCAAATATTTAAAAATGACAAAAGGCAATTTGATGCTTTGGATGATATTGCATTAAAGACTGAGGAACAAAAAACATTTCCATGCATGTTTTACTAAAAGCGCATTTCATCTAATAAGCAAAAGTACTTATCTTATTCTTATTTCATCCACATACACAAAGAATCAAAGCAGTAACAAGCACAAGTAGCTTTAAATGTAATGTTTTGTTATGTTTTATCGTTTAGGGATTTTACTTTAGCACATGATTGACAGGAATTTATGAATGAAGCCTGTAGTAACGGTAGATGGCTGCAGTGTCTTCTTTCTCCCAGTGAAAATGAAGTGTGTTGTTCTGATGTGGAAAACCGGTGATGTCATCTTTTCCCCTGAAGAGCAAACAGGTGCAGGCTGAGATGCGGAATCATGTTGCACTTACTGTTCATCGCTATCACTTCTGTAAGACGGACAATCTTTGATGGTGTCTTAGGAAGCAATCAACCATCATTTTCTTAATAAATACATATCAATTGCTTTGAAGAGCCTCACATCTCATATCAAGAAATGATGGTGATTAGGTGTTTTTGTTCTGACCCTAAGATCATATAAAACTACAGACAGAAAAAAGAATCCTAGTGGATCTGTTGTGTCAAATTGGGGGTTTTTCTTTTTTTTTACAGTGCAATTTGGGGCAATTCAGAGTGAATTTACATGACATTTAGAAAAGATCAAAACCCAGTGGAAATAGAATTCTATTTGCAAAATACTGTTATTTAAGTGATATTTCAAGTTAAAATGTGTTTCAATTAACAATTATTATTCAAAGCTAGTCTTTATTTTGTTTGTTTTTATCAAGTACACTAAGTACTTTGTGAAAGTCAAAGACATACTTAATGTTCTCTTTTTATCCCCTTTTTTCTTCAACAACACCCCCATTTTCTTCATAGATTGATTTCATGTGTTATACCAAGACATTTCATCTCTTTTTTAGCAGTCTGCTGTCATGTCTGTAGCTATACAGGTCAATTTACAGATGGCGACACAAGAAACGGACAAGGAAATCATTACGGACAGATTCATAAATATCGGCTGTTCTGTTTCTTTTAATGGTCAGGAGTCAGAAGTTTAAGGTATGGGAGTCCTGGAGCTAAAAGACTCAAGGATAGATCAATGTCAGTCGTCAGGGGGAATGAAAGCCAGTCTGGTGGAAAAAGGGGAAAGAGGGAAGGAGCTTCAGGCACTGAAAAGTCATATCATAGAGTCGTCAGGGTGGGCTGTGGTGGTTTCAAATCATGAATTCTTTAATGTACTAAGTCCAAATGGTCCCCTGTGCCCCTGCAGTGCCTTGCCTGGCAGTCTGAAAATAATTGAGGACTTGAGCATGAGAAAAGGGAGGGGCGAATAAGAGAGGGAGTGAGGATACGGGACAGAGAGAGGAGGAAGAGGGAGTATGGGAGAATGAATAAATGACAGAAAGAGAGAGATGGAGACGCTGGTCTTTACAAAAATTACCTTACCTTTACACTTGCACAGCTCTTGTGTGACTCTTGGGGCCGTCATTCGTTCAGTCCCTGTATCACTCACTGATGATAAAGCTCTGGTGGAAGGTGGAAGGTAATCTAGTGGTATTTCACGGAATGGACCTCTGAGGAATACTTCTTTCATCTAGGGTCATTAATCGCAACGTCCAATCACCTTACTCGTAGATCAATAGCGCAGTCCTGTGCTAAAAATGAAGGCATGAAAAGTGATGCTGAAGTATAAAACATGTGGTATATGTTCACTCTCAGCAAGTTTACAGCTGGCTGGGTCAGTGAGTTGGTGCTGTGTGGCCTTTTGCTTCAATATGAATGAGCTGATCTAGTGGTTTGGTTTCTTAGGCTATGATAAAGAACTCAAAACTGCTTGCAAGTAATTTCTCAGAAGCCAAAAGTGCAAGTTCTTTGTGTGTGTTTCCCTCTTGCTTTTAGTTTATGGTTTTAGAATATCTGATAGGCCTGAAAATGAGTATAATGGCATTTATTTAATAATGCAAACTGCAGCAGCAGTAAAACTTGGGATCTAAAATCAAGGTTCGAAGCATTGCTCTGGGCAGCAAATTCTAGATCAGCACTGTTTGGGAACCTTCATAATTGCCTTTGCTGGTTTCTCAGTTCAGTGAGTACTGGCCACTAACTCGCTTAGCTGGTTGGGTGTTCATTAGAAGTCCTTATTCAGTAGTTAGAAGGGATATGAGTTTTCAGCCAGCCCATTAAAGGCCAAATGTCACCAATTTAAGTGTGTGCAAGGCTCATAAAAGAAGTCATGCATGCTACTGATGTTCAGTACCTTTCCATTCTTTATAACGAGCTGCCCGCATACAACTGTGGATATGGATATCACCAACTTTAAATGTATAATGAGCGTGCCTATTTCATTATTTTTTAAATTCCTGTTTTGTAACAGTGGCACCACAATGACTTGGTTATATATCACTGAATTTCATATAGTTCAGGTTTCCTGTACTGTGATATACAAACAGCAGGGAAAACCATTTGAATGTGATTGTTTTTCTGGACATTGCATGCATTTCACCTTAATTTCTTCAATTAGTTGTTCCTTACAGTGTTGTTCTTAGTATCACACTGACACTCTATATCTAATTTATGCAAGGAACACACAAAGTGTTGACGTTCCAATGAGAGTTTGGAAATGTGTAGAGTAGAATATGACTACATCAACACAAATACACTTACTTCATGTGTTCAGCATGAGAGGACAAATAACCCACATCAGCAGGCCTCTCAACACACCCACAAGGGGGAAAAGAAAGAATAGGATTGGTTTATTCCAAAGATGAATGGGCCTTGCAGCTTTTGGGCACACAACACAAAACCAGCGAAAGGGAACATCGGCATCATTTGATGAGGCATTCCAGATGTCTCCGGGGAACTAAATTGCTGAGGGCTAAATGACAAATATATGTTGTTGGTAGAAGAGTGTTTCTGCTGGCTGCCCTAAGGTGCTCTGTGGCTGGCAGCGGTATTCCATTTGTCCTTGAAGATGTTGGCTGAAAATGTTGTCATCTGCTTGGGTTGTCTTTTGTGCCGAGTTTGTTTGTGAACAGCAGCTCCTCTAAATTTCTCTTGTCTTGGTCTTGGACCTGAGTCTCTTCTGTAACTCTCGGTGAGACTATCATTGTTTACAACCGCCTATCTTTATTTATTCTGCTTTATTCATTGGGGTTCCACTAGTCCTTCTGTCATCTGTCACAGTGGAAAACCTAATTGCATGTGTGGAAGAGGGAAAAATATATATCATACATGTGTCACAAAATAATTTTTATGCTTTTAAAAACTTGTGAAAAGCTGCTATGTGTGCAAAGGTAAATCTGAAATGGAAATGTAGCAAAAGTTACGTAAAAGGTAGACTACATTTTACTCTTACACAGTTACATTTAGGTATTTCTACTCAGTTACAGTTGGCCACAGCTCAGTGAGTAGGGAGTAAGATAAACAAAAAATGGAAAAAAAATACGAGACCCAACAATTGAGCACAAAATGAACAAGTAAATTAACAAAAGAGGAGCACAATAAGCACAAATACAACGATATAATTCAACAATATAATCAGCAAAGTAAATAAAAATGCACAAAATGAGCAAATTCTTGTGACACAGTTTCAGCATAATATAACAATAATGTTCACCAGGAGTGCACAGTATATTTGCACAGTGCATTTGCTCCTATACATTTACTCGAGTAGTTTTATTTTATTTTCAAATAAATGTACTTCTAAAAGTAATGCTTTTACTCTTACTCATTTAAATTTTTGATTAAAAAAAGTACTTTTACTCTGCTTACATATGGCCACAATTCAGTGAGCAGGAGTATAATAGATTGTGTTTTAAAAAATTACAAAGCAATACATTCAAATAAGAAAATGAACAATGAAATGATGACGTAAATGATCACAATGAATAAGCTAAGTAACTAAATTGGCACAAAATTTACAAACATGATTCTAAAAATTAATAAAATTACCATACAGGCAACAAAATGAAGAAAAAAGGAACAAAATAATAAAGGAAACTGAACAAAATAGTCAAGTAAATTATAAGATTAATGTGATAAGCACAAAAGAACAAAATAAGCAAAAATAAATGATATATAAGCTACAAAATGATCAAAATGATCAAGTAAGTTTACACAACTGAACAAAAATCAACAAAAATAAGCAACAAAATAGTAAAGGAAATAAACAAAAATGACCAAAAAAGTCATTTGATAATATACATATTTTTTTATTATTTTTTAAATTTTACTCAAGTATTTTCTTTTTTGAGGACTTCTACTTTGACTTAAGTCAATTAGAAACTAAAAATACATTTACATGAGCACTGTTTCTTTGTACCCTACACACCACTGCTGCCTACACACATAAAATCGATGTTTTTATATATGCAATACAGTTTCTATATGCAAGACATTGATCCTATTTCAAAGTTTTATCATTCTAAAAGGCTCACACTTATATAACACATGGAAATAAAGAATTCTAATAATTAAAGAATAATGGTAAAACTTCTGCGCACTTTTCCTTTTTTCTACCTAGGCTTGAATTATTGAATTAAGCATCAAAGATTTTTTTTTTCTGTGCACAGCGTGGATTATCTATGTATGTGCCTAAAGACAAAACAGCACTGTAAAAACCTCGATCAGAGAGTGAGAACAGGAGAGATGGAGTTTGAATATTTACAGTGAGTTAATGACATTTCCATTCTGTGGGCTTGTCAGAAATAACAAAGCCCTGCATTTACCCTCTGCATCTGCTTAAGTCTCTTTTCCTCCTCCCTGTGCCCCAAGTGGCTCAGAAATCCTACTTTATAGCAGAGAGGTGTCAGAATTTTAAACAGGCCTCGTCTTTATCCCCTGCTTCCCTGAGCTCTTTCCCTTTAATTCCTGGAAGACTAGGCCACAGCCGCCTTTTAACCCTCAACTGCTCCTCTGCTAGAATAATGTTGGCTTGCCTCTCTTTTCTGAGCTGGGGGAGGAGAGGGGTACGGGGTGAGCGGCAATGATGGAGAGGATAGGGGAGGTATGAGGCAAAGCAGAGGGTTCCAGGTAGAACAGAGTGATAGGGTTAAGATGGGGAGGGAAGGTTGCAGGGCATGTGTGCACGTTGTGGTGGGGAGTGTTTGACGAAGACGAGAGGTTAAAAAAGGAAAGAAAAATGAAAAATATTGGCAGAGGGGAAGACAGGAGGCATGTGCAGACAGCAAAGACTGGAGTTGTATTATTCTCTGGTGGGACGTTGACTGGCCATTTATCACACCTCAGTGTGAAAAGAAAAGGAGAAAGAAGGACGGTGGAGGGGCTTTTTCAATCCCTTGTCAAACAAACCTGATGACAAAGCACTGCCCACATACCAGGTAACTTTCTCATTGTGGAAGCACAACAACTTTGCACAAAGCCAAAATAATGGGAGATGAGTGGCCTGCATTTTACATGAAATAGACCCATTCCTTGTCCTTATAGAGAGGAGACCTGATTGTATAAGAGGCTGCATGAATGTGGATTATATCTCGTACTTAATAAAATAATCCCTGGCAATGACTGATTTTGTTTCATGTAAACATCTTTGCCATCATTCTGCATTTCAGATGACTCAGTTGTTCAATCATCACATGTGCTGTTGAAAAGAAATCTTTTATTTTAAATTGAAATATTTTTACCTGACATTTGTATTTTAACACCCTTTTTTTCTAGAATCTGCTGGGCACCAAAATGAATAAATTGGCAGAAGTTTCCAAATGAACTGTCTATAAATGATATTCTGCTGTATGAGTAATTGCCTGCAATTCACTCCCCTTTGAGTCAATCTCATGTGTGAAGTCAACGCTGTTAATTAGACCTGTTTTTATGTTCGGGGAACCAGCTGAGCCTGCCTCTTTTTCTTTCTCTCCCTCTCTCCCTCTCTTTCTCTCTTTACCATTTGTACTTAATTACTGAGGGACTGCTGGCTGTTCCAGTGAGGCATAACAAAGAGATGTAATGCCATTAGCAGGCACAAAAAAAGGAAGGAGATGAATTTAATCATTTCTCTTATTCTTATTTCTTAAGACAGAAGAGTGGTTAAGATACACCCTGTAAATGGCTGTGATATAGTATTTCTCACCATATAGTATTAAAAACACTCATTACATTAAAATAAATTGTTTGGTTGTTTATTTAATATGTTGATGCTATAAACCAATAAAGGCAGCAGTAAGAGTTCAGAAGACAACGCACGGTGTAATTGTTACACTGATGTTGATGGAATGGTTTATACCTCTGATTTTTAGCCATACTAATAAGTCAGATCACTCTTGTTAATTTGAGGAAGCAGGCATATTTGGGTAATAACACAACTTGAGATTATAATGTAGAAAAGGGAAAAAAACAGAGCCTTGATAAAGTCATGTTTAAGATAAGTGACAATATTTAACTGGTAAGATATTGTCTTCTGCTAAGGATGATTAATATAAGTGAAAGCAATGTTTTAATTATAATGATGTAAATTAAATGTGCAAAGGAGAGAGGTTGACATAAGGCAGACAATGACACCTACTGGGTGTTGAAAATTGGATTCACACCACAGTGGTTGGTTTCATTTGTTGTTCAAAGAACACAGAGCTATAGTGATGATATTGAGTGGCAAGATTAAGCACACACGTGCACACTGGGTGTGCAATCACATGTACAGACGAGCTGAGAGTTTCACAGGTTTTGACACTTTTGATTGCATTTGACAACACAGGAGTCATGTAACATGGAAATTATCCATTGATTACGGGTCCGTGTCCTGGGTTTTTATATGTAGTGAATTGAATCAATGGTGACTTTGCTCTGCTCTGCAATACCTGCACTTATGAAAGAGTTCATAATTTAATGCAGCCGCATCATCTTCAGCAGAAAAAAGCAAAGACAATCATGTCGTTGAAAGTCATATGTTTGGCTCACTCAGTTCCCAGAGGTCCATGGCAGTAGACTGATTTTGGTGATTACAGTAATTGCATCGATTTCTAAAAGATCATAGTTTTCATTATTACATTTAGGTAGCTCTGATGGGGTTTAATAGCTTTAAAAACAAAAATTGCATCAGACATGTGTCATGATTCCAGACTACACAGTCTTTCATATGATATGTAATATACACCACAAGCCATTAATTAAAAACATCAAATGTATGTGTTTTTTTATTTTAACACAAGCTTTCTGATACATCACACTACAATATTAAAAGTGAACTGCATTCCACCACATTACAAATTAGAGTATGAGAGCTCAGCGTGTTGTTGAACTGACTGTTGGGCAGGGTACTCGACCAGAGATAAATTTGTGCCCATGTTCACACTCTTTCAAGAGGCTTCTGGCAATACCATCTAAATGCAAAGTTAAATGCCACCTATACTGGGCTGCACTGCAGTTAAGCTTACTTTGGCTTCTTGATAGAGGTGAAGTAACTCTTTTTCCGGAATTGTTCAGGGTGAGAGCCAACAACCAGGTGGTGAGGATACGCTCAAGGCACCAGATTAGTGCTTGGTGCTGGAGTACATCCAAGATGTGAAGGTCACCTTAATGCTAAAGTGTGTTTTGAGGTCCTAATTCTACACCTCTGTGCTCTGAACTGTAAATCTGCCATTAGCCTAGAAACTTTCATTCTAACTGCTATACCCTCTTAACCTGACACAATCACATTAGGCAGGATGTGTTCTCAACTAAACTAAAATTCAGGATGCGACTTTTAGAATCGACTGTGGATAAATAAAGTAGGAAAATGAAAAAAAAAAGATTTTTGATTTCATTATATTTGTAATAGTTGTATTTTTCACTTGATGCATTTGATTGGACAGCCTGTCTGACACACTTTGTGGAGACATTTCAACTAGCGCTGACCTGGAGGAAACCCGGGAGAAGTCAGGGCACAATAGATGCCCTTGTAGATCGGCGTCACGTTCAGTATCCGAACGCCGCTGCCCGCGGGCCGGGAGCCGGCACTCCGCTGCCCGATGGCTTCAATGACGGTACAGTATCACCAGCGATTTCCTTCTCTTTGATCCAAAGCAGCAGTAGCCTCTCCATAACACAAGCTAACAGCTGTTAGCCGATAGCCTCTGTTAGCTTGGCTAACGGCTGTTAGCTTTCAGGTCTTTCATGTCCGAGACCCAGAAGTGACTACAGGCTAACGCTATTAGCCATTAGCCTGTGTTAGCTTGGCAAACAGTTGTTAGCTTCACCGAGACCCGCAAGTGACTATTCGTTCTCCAATTAAAACCTCGTTGTCCGAGTGAAATTTTTTGCAGTTTTTTTTCTTCGGTATCCAAATTTTTCGTTGTCAAAAGAGTTCGTTGTCCGAGATACTACTGTACTGTACCTCAGGGTTTCCTATGAAGAGCTCTGGGATGAATGAGGATCTTTTAGGCATATCGTGCACTGTAAAAGCTTGTTTTAAATCACTATAATCATAGACCTTGAAGACAGATCACTCCTTCTTCATCCAAATAAGGCATCACCATCCAGTGAATAAACATACGGTAAGCGCATGAGACACATGCTTCAAAATGAAGAGGTAGATTGAAGGTCACTGCTCAGGTTTACAAATATGAACCACAAATCCTTTGACATTGCAGTTTTTATCTTCAGGTCACAAAAGAGCAGTCTGCCCAGATCCTATGAATGATTTCTTAATTCATAGCCCATATGAGCCAAAGCGTGTGGTTGAAGACGTTTCAGTCCAGTTGACGGAAGAAAAACCACACGCTTTGGATACTACGACCTGGATGACTGAGAATCTTCACAGACATAGCCCATATGAGCACATACAGTACATACTGTATACACAGGTGCATAATCACGCATACATTCAAAGTCTATATTGTCATACTGTTGAAATATTTCCAGACTGTAGTATGTCTGAACCTTTTGATTTATGACTAGGACTTCCATGAGGCTATTTTTATTTTTTAAATATACTTAAAGTGAGGATTCTATTGATTTGACTCAGAGGGTATTTGAGGTAAATTGGGCCCGTCTACTGTCTATATAAGTATGAGTCTCAGTATATGTGGCTATGTTTTGCATTTTCAGATATCTGTCAGATTTCCATTTATCAATTACCAAAATTGTACAACCTGCCAAAGGCAACAAGAGACCTCATTGATCAGGCTAAGTTATTGATCCTACAAAATGGGGAAATTTACAAACGGCAGTGAACTGAGCTCGCGCCTTGCAGTTGGGGGAAGAGGGGGTGGG
>JAQQAE010002410.1:0-22390 GCA_029823295.1 Pseudamia nigra
TTGAAGCACTACTTAGAACCTTCTTAAGATCCAACAGTGCAAAATGTACATTCTTGCAATTTTTCAACTGGTCTTAACAATTTGATCATGAGTGTACACTACCAGTCAAAGGATTGCACTCACTTTTCTCATTCAGTGTTTTTTCTTTGAAACTGGCTCTCATGAGCACAATCCTGGGAGAGGAAGACTAAGAGCTACCTCTGCTGCATTGGACAAGCGTATTTGAATTACCAGCCTTTGAAATCAGGAACAGTCATCATTAAAAGCCAGTTTTATCATAGTGTTTAATGTTATGATGACAGCACTTGGGGACACATTCAAGACTGACTGACCTTCATTTCTTTAAGTAAAGATAGATTGTCTTTTTCTCTTAACTCAGTATTTCCTGCGCTAATAGAGCCGCTGACTGTATCTACTCTTCCTCTGCACTCTGCAATCATCCCAGGTGACTACCTTGTGTAATGAGAGAACACACCTATTTAAGATTGTCCAAAGTGGCCACATTTAACCTTGATGCTGTCATCAAGGCTGTGATGTCCAAACTTTTGACTGGAAGTGTATGTCCTTATCCCATGAATTGGCTTCCGTCATGTCAAATATTAAGAACTGTGGACTAAAGTGACACAGTTTTGTTTATACTGTGACACTGCCAATGGTCTCCAGCTGTAACACAGACGGTAAAGAAACAGAACAGAATAGGGCACCCACTGACTAATTCTGCAGGCTTTTGCAAAATTCCCAACAGTCCTCATGTTGTACTGAGCTCCACAAAAAGTCTTTTGTTTGTAACTACTGCTGTCCCAGTAGGAAACTGATGTGGCACAAACCTTGTTTGGGCAGGACTTCTCTGAATATTGACTTCACTTCTGGCATTGTGTCTTCTGTGTCTTCACCCTGTTGGTGGACAAATTATAGATTTATTTACTAGTTCGGAATGAAGGCATCCGTAATTATTAAGTCAACACGAGTTCAACAGTTTAAAAACAGTAACCTTTTGGAACATGACACAGATACATCCAGGATTAAGATTTTGTATTTCCACAGCATTAAAAATATTTATTCATACAGTTGTTACAATGTATAACAAACGTAATACCCAAGACTAAACGCCATTTTAGCACGAGCAACATTCATGTTAGGGTTACTCGCAAACCCAAACACGATTTAGCTAACCTGACAATAATACATGGTTATAGTGTTATTGTGTGCACGTTATGTATCCACTCGCTCTAAATGTACAAGTGATGACTTCCCACGTGACGCTGACTAATGCTAATCTTGGTATATTTTAACCTTGCAGACTATTTGGCTAAAATATATAATTCATGTCAGGACGCATCACAAATTTAAAGTCGATTTAATGTGCTTAACTCGTGGTTGTAAAAATATTAGCAACATTAGCTAGCTTGTTAGCCACATAACTCGGGTTTTGTAATATCTTTCAATTTACGAACAACTTGTGAGATATAGGTACAACTGCTTACAATATACGTGTCTCGCCGTTGCTGTCTAAGCAAACCATAAGCAGTGTATAGATGCCTTAAAATCCCACCTTTATCTCCAGACAATTAGATTACAGAGGTTGTCAAGTCAACGCTTCAAACGAGAATCACGTGACCGTCTTCTTCGTTTGGATAACACATACAGCCCTTTACTGACACCTACTGGCGGCGACGGGTAAAACACAAGTGAAGACTGAATCTATTTCCACTGTTGTGGCCTTTTTGAAGAGTTTCACTTTACTTTTGAGCTGTGCGTGCAATCATTACTGTCCATTAAAATATTACTATTTGATTCTAGTATATGTCACATATGCATGTTATTTTGTCCAGTCAATGAACAAAATGAAAGACATGAATGATTTAAGAAAAAACAACTAAGAGCTAATTTCCTGAAAAATAATTTAGATTTTTAAATTTCTTTCTCAATTATTAAAGTTAATTAATAACCAACATTTATATAGCACATTTAATTCAAATGATTCAAATATGCAAGTGCATACTGTACTAGAAATGTGTAAAGGAGCAGCCATAGGAAAGCACGTGATGGAGTTTATAAAATGATCTAAGTACTACAAGAAAATAGTAATCATAAAAAATACAGGTATATATAAATTACATTATGCTAAATAAGAAATAATTGTTTGTGAATACAAAATTGAAAAATGAAATACGAAATACTGAAAATGACCATTTTGCAAAATTGTAAGTTGCAATGAATCATTTTTAGTTCCTGTTTTACTTTAATGAAGGAGGGTTTTTTTCCACTGTGTTTTGCATTACTGCTAACAATTATTCTTATTTAAGTAGTAGTAGTAGTAGTAGTAGTAGTAATAGTAGGCATCGTAGAGACGGTACTATTGTTGTTACTGTGGAAAAACCGACACAAAACAAACCATGCAGTATTATAATATGTGTCTAATATGTACCGTAGATGAAATTGTTGCGGTTGGAGATGTCTCTCCTGTGAAAAACTTACATAAAACAAACCATGCAGTATTATAATATGTCTCTGATATGTACCGTAGATAAAATTGTTGCGGTTGGAGATGTCTCTCCTGGAGTATGTGGTTATATTTCCAAGTCTCGTGATAACACTGGTGAGGCGTGCGAATGACGCAGTTTGGAGGCAGCGGAGGGAGGGAGGGGGAGTAGAGCAGCAGTGTAGGGAAAGAGGAGGAAGCAGCGAGGATGGCGGAGTCACACCTCTGAAGGTAAAACTGTTATATTATCACAATAACAGTGGGCGTTTTAGCACCACGGCACGATTTCGCATCACTCCACAGATAATGCAGGTATCGGCCTCTTTTTAGAATATATACAATCCCAAAGTGTCATTTTGCGGTGGCGAGTACGAACGCACTCTTTTGTTCAGCTTCGGAATGGCCGCTGTTTTTCACAGTGTTTTCTTTTTTTCGTCTTCTAACATTCAATACGGGAACAGCACTTAGATTCCCACTGACGTTTTGTGTGCTTTCCTAATCGTTCCGCCCGGAGATCAAGTGGCTCCGGTTGTTCTCTTTCGGTGTCTGCCGCCTGTGTGCACTCAGCTGGCTGCAACACAGATTTCCTCCCTCGGTCGAACTCACGGAGGACGGTTCGGCTGGAAGTCCGCCTCCGACAGCCGCTCTGCTGCTCGGGCCTACAAGCACAGCTAGCACTGCCTGAAATTAAACTAGTGCCTGGCTGTGGGGACGTATGTCAGGGAAACATATTTATTCCGTTCTCAGTAAACAGACGTAAGAGCATTTGTTTTACTTCCCTCCTTGTGCTCTTTTACATTCAACTCGAAGGATCGTTTGCTGAAATACTGTTAGCTAGCTGCCTGGCTATTTGCTCGCTAGCCTCTTAGCAGTGTGGCACAACTGACGTTTGCTTTGCTGTTGACGTTTAGCTTAGCTGCTTGTATTTCCTGCCTTGTTGTCAGTCGTAACAGAAGCTTAAGCCAGTGTGTTTTGGCCTTCTAAAAACTGTCCACTTATAATTAATATATGTTTGTTCTTCCAGGTAAATCGAGGCTAGTTTATTACATATAAACATCATTATTCCTACGTGAGTCTGCTAACCACAGTTAGCTGGCTAACGTTGGTGGGTGATAGGTGAGCATTCCCAACGTAGCTTGTAATGCTAGCTTTATTACTGCCCGTGTCAAGGTGTTGCAGATTTTTCCACAGTGCTGTAGCGGAGCAGGCACTGGTATGTTGGTAAAGTGGTTATATTATGTAACACTCAATCAAATAATGTCGAAAGGAGTGTTGACTTTCCTGACCTGGTACCGTTTCGTCATCTGTTTTCAAGGATTTGTCATTGGCACACGTAGCCACCAAGCTAGCTGCGTCTGACGGTGCTGACTTACAGCTGCCACCTCACCTCCGTTGTTTTGACTCAGATATTGAACGGTAAACTTTTTAGTTGACATTTGACAGTTCAGACCCTGTGTGCTATTTTTGTTTCGGTACTGTTGTGAGCTTTCATAGATTCAACAACGTCTGTGCTTTTAAAAGTCTAATTTTGAATGGTAGTGATATTACCACTATACCTGTTATATTTTCTCTCTACAGGCACTTTGTTGTATTCTATGGTTGGCTAACACTAATGCGTTCCTTATTTTATCTGAAAGGCATTGTAACGTACAAACAAAAGCAGGAAAACTCCAAACAGTCTTTGCTCGGGCCTAAATGCGCTAGCATTATCAGATGGACCCCAGATAATCTTAATGGCAACTTAATGGAAGCACTGCATGGTGTTGCTGTGCTAAGGTAGTTTCCTCAAAGCTGTATACAAATTATCCCTCGTACTTCCTCCCTTATTTGAACTACCGCAATGCTCAAAAGTTAGTTACAGCTGGAACACATGCCTGCTGATATGCCATATATTGTCAGTGTAATTGACATGTATAAAGCCTATTGCAAAACTGCTAGGAGAGTGCAGGTTTTTTTTTTTATTTATTAAAACACATTTGCTTATTTTGCCACAAAGTCGTGGCACAGTTTTGTCCACAGACTGCCTTTGTTTACATTTTTGTTGCTCCCTTGATTTGACTCAGATTGTTTAGGTTACTTTGCCCTTACTTTCCACACAACAAGCGGTACTGCTAAACCCGAACAGCAGGTGCACTGCAGGTGAACTTTGGATATAATGTTTTTCAAAATAAAGTAAATGTCTGGATGTCCAAATGTTCATATACTGAGAAGAAGGTAGTAGACCTGTGGCTTAGTTTATTTCAGTATTCTTTTGTGGAAAACAGTAAATGTATATACATATCTGTATATAGCTTTATATCTCCTCCAAATTCCCCAAATTCGTTTTGGATACGCAAGCATTATTTTTTATGCTCCTCCCAAAATAATATACACACAAATATAATAACAGATAAGGATACCAATCTGCTTAGAAAGGTGTGCATTTACAGTTTTGCTCTGATCTGTGACAGCAAGCTTGGATTTCTATTCACTGTATGTCATAGCAGAGGATATTCATTAAGTGTATTGAAACTGGCCTATAACTTGTTCGACATGAAAAGTCTTAAGTTGACATTTTGATATGAGGATTCTGTGGGTTTCACAGCAGTTTGTTCTTATTTCTGTCCTTATGTCAAAGCTTTATATTAATGTTTTGCAGCATTTTCAGAAACCTTGGCTTAAACAATCCTTGAAGGTTTCAGCTATTTCAGTCTGACTGATTTGTTTTCACTTTGACCAAGAAAATGATTGTAGATTTGTTGCAGGATGTATTAAGCTCCTTGTCATTGCTATATCTTTGTCAGGGTTGATTATGGCAATAATATGTGGTAATTCTTTGTACTCTATTTGATGCACAGTCAGTTTACTTTGTACATTTTCCCCATGATATTTATTTGTTGTTTATTAAGTTTAGGACATGTCTGAAGAGAGTAAAATAAATACTGACAAAAAAAATCTACACAGATTCTAGACAGATAATATTTCATGTGAAGTTTGTTATAAACAAAATGATGTACCAAGGCATGGACACACAGAGTGCAACCCTAAAAGGAAATTGCTTGCTCAGTTTGGTTTGGATGGCCCCTGCAGTTGGACTGCTCTGGTTATTCTCAATTTATGTTAATAAATATCTAGTGCACTGTTAGGCATGTTGCGTCAAGTGTTTCAGGCTCATCTTTGTGATGGACAAAAATAGCAATTCCTTTGTGGCTTTCTTTTATTTACCAAATAAAGTGTCAAGCTTTCTAATATGCGAGGTCCGCTGCTATTGACCTAACATGTCTTTTACCCAAAAGGTCATATGACCTGTTGTTGTGAAGACTTCATGCTTTGAAGGCCACTTCTAAAGATTACTCTCAGCAGTCCTAACCTTTTCACTTAGCTATGATCCTCAGCCAAAGCTGCTGCTCTTTTCTGGCGCTGCTTGGTCTTTATAGGGGACAGATTAGTAGTCAAGTTAATGTTAAGGTGGGGCTTACAGTAACATCAACACCCACTGAACCATGTTTGTTTGGGACATGAAAGTCAATGTGAGGTTATGCTTAGTGTATACAACAGATCTGCAAGTCTCTTGGCCTGACACAGCACACACCCAGTGCAACTTGGTCTATCTTATGGAACTGTCAACCTACCAAACCAGCGGTTTTGTACTTTCTGTGCCAATATATGCGGAAAAATATTGTCAGCATAACCTTTTATCTAATGCATGTATGATCCACCTTAAAATTGGCTATGGGGTAGAAAATACTGCCTAATCCATAGTTTTTCTTTGCTACTTTCTCATTCACAGTTTTTGCAGGGATTTGTGAAAGACTATATGTAGCATCTGTGAAGAGGCTGTCAATGTATTTCTGTTGTTAGAAAGTTGGACAGTTCCTCTACATTTGCAGCATTAACAGTTACCTGGTAGAGGTGTTTGCAGAAACGTGTGCAAAAAACAGTCGCATAGAAAGCATATTCAAATGAATAGACTGACAGTATGCACTTTCTATGTGATTCTCTTCACTCAGTTCTGTATAGTACCAGTATTTAAATTTTGTAGTACCACTATAAATTCTGCCTACTCTGAGCAAACAAGCTAGGGATCATGTAGCTCATTATTTGAATATGAAGAATTCATACAAATGCTTAATTTGAAGAATAAAATACACAACAGTGAAAATACATAACACATGATGGAAAATTTGGTTTTGGGGCAGCAGGATGGTCATAGTTGATAGATTAATATCTGTTTTCTGTATTTCCTCTACTCTTCACTATCAAAGATTCAAAAATAACATAAGAAAGGCCCAGTGTAAGTATAATGTATGCATATTTTGAACAATGCTTTAGCAAGTAATCATTGTCAGTTACAATAAGTATTCTCATGCTTTAGCAGCTACACTAAGAAATTCTAAGGTAGTGTAAAGAGTGTGAACATCAGATTGTAAACAAATTCTCCTTTTCTTTTTTCCAACAGCAGATCGACAGAGGATTAAAAAAAGCAAAAAAACTTGATGACCTTTGCAGCCTGAAAGAATTTCAACCCGAAGGTCCTGGATTGTATGCCGTTCAAACAGTTAAGAATGTGGCCCATGAATGCCACAACCCAGCTACATCAAAGGATTTTTCTTCCATAGCATTTTAACAAAGTATCAGAAGTATTCAAAATACCTTTGGCTCACAAAGCCTTTACTTTAAGGATAATCACAAATGTGTGGGCCTGCATGGGGATGCTTTCTTTAAAAGCTCACTTGACTGTTTGTGTCCCTTTTTTTTCAAATAAGTAACCTGACAAGAGAAACTCCCATGAGCAACTCTGCAGGAGGCCCGATAACGTCGACATGAGTAGTACTTTAGGCAAAGAAAAAGAATCAAAAGAAAAGGACCCGAAAGGTGGTCCAGCAGGGAAAGAAAGGGAAAAGGAGGCCAAAGCTCTGGCCAGCTTAGCCAAGGATGGTGGTAAAGAAACGAAGACCAAAGGGAAAGATGCCAAAGAAGGAAAGAAGGACACCAGCAGCGCACCACCGGGTGTTGCCTTCTCTGTTGACAATACAATTAAGCGGCCAAACCCTGCACCAGGGACACGCAAGAAGTCCAGCAATGCCGAGGTGATCAAAGAGCTTAACAAGTGCCGAGAAGAGAACTCGATGAGACTGGACCTATCAAAACGGTCCATTCATATGCTGCCCACCTCTATAAAGGAGTTGACGCAGCTGGCTGAACTCTACTTATACAGCAACAAGCTGCAGAGCCTGCCAACTGAGGTGGGCTGTCTATCAGGCCTGGTCACTTTGGCACTGAGTGAGAACTCTCTGACTAGCTTGCCCGACTCTCTGGACTCCCTCAAGAAGCTTCGAATGCTCGACCTCCGGCACAACAAGCTGAGGGAGATACCACCAGTCGTCTACAGGCTGACATCTCTGCAAACACTGTACTTGCGTTTTAACCGCATCACAACAGTAGAGAAGGACATTCGAAACCTATCCAAGCTCACTATGCTCAGCATCCGTGAGAACAAGATTAAACAGCTACCTGCAGAGATAGGTAAGTAAAATATGTAAAAATAGAACAGTTCCTCCAACTAAGCAAGAAATGACCTTAAATATCAAGTGGATTTAAGAAATCCATGTAGATGGCTACCAGTGTGTTAAGGTCTCAGTGTTTATCCAGAGAGCAGGTTCTCTTTGCAGGTGCTTGTAATCATTTATTTTAGATGTTATAATTTCTTCAGTACACTTTCACTCTGGCAGTAATACTCATTGTGTACGCACTGTGTTCTGGCAGTACTGTATATCCTGCTTTTCAAAGTGTGAGTGTGTGCGTTAATAAATTCTGTGAAGAGCCCAGCTGCCCATAGCATTTCTTGTAAGCCTGTTCAAGTTCTGGCTACTAAATGTGTTAGATTGTCTAGCACTTATCCACTTCCACAAAAAAACAAAACAAATCAGAATGTCTGCTTACAAATCAGCATACTGCTGCTCTAAAAAGAGGAATGTGATGATGATTTCAGTGGGGCATAGAGTAAGCTAGTAAAAATACTTATATTGAGATTACTGTAACTGTGTAATTATTCTGTGTATGTTTCTACAGGGGAGCTATGCAACCTCATTACTCTGGATGTTGCCCATAATCAGCTGGAACACCTACCGAAAGAGATTGGGAATTGCACACAGATCACCAACCTCGACCTGCAGCACAATGAGCTCTTGGATCTTCCAGAGACTATAGGTAATATAAGAATGCTTCTTGTCATTCAGCATTTTGTAACAATTAATAAACATATAATTTTGTTTGACGATATGTAAAAGTACCAAGCACAATGCAGAATTTTTTTTTTTTTTGCTGTGTGTTACAGGCAATCTTGCAAGCCTAAATCGCTTAGGTTTGAGATACAATAGATTGTCAGCCATCCCCAGATCGTTAGCCAAATGTCGAGAACTGGAGGAACTAAACCTTGAAAACAACAATATATCAGTGTTGCCAGAGGTAAGGACACAATTAGGTAGCTTTCAATTTCAAATATAAATGGCACTAACTATTAATAAGGGAATATAATGTCCAGTTGCACCCTTGCATCACAAGTTTTTTTTTAATACCATCATGAAACTGCTTGAAGTAATTGTGTGTTTTGTGCTGTGCAGACACTGCAGGTTTAAGTACTGACTCCTTGTCTTGTATATAGCTTAACCTACATTTTGTGTGTCCTGGATCTGTCAGTGCAGCTAACCTAAAACTGTATAGTCATGGAGTACTGCCTATATTGTTAATGTGATTGCCTTTGTGTTTGTTTAGGGCCTCCTGTCGAGTTTGGTGAACTTAACCAGTCTGACACTGGCGAGGAATTGCTTCCAGTCATACCCTGTAGGTGGACCATCCCAGTTCTCCACCATCTACTCCCTCAACATGGAGCACAACCGTATCAACAAGATCCCATTTGGTATCTTCTCCAGGGCCAAAGTGTTAAGCAAGCTTAACATGAAGGTATGTGCCATTGTATCCAATATTGTCCCTGTTTGAGCATTAAAATGGAAAACATGTTGTAGTATGTAGTATATTTTGTCACTACTGTCATGTATAGCCCACAAAAAACAAGAATAACTTTTCAATTTGGTTAATAGTTAATTAAGGTCTATGGACTCTGCTGCTGTGAAAAGGTGCAAAGTAGAGAAACCCAGGTGTGTTATACAGTATCGTTTCATTAACCTTTGTTAAAATCGTAATGTAGGTTTGAAACAAAAACATCAAAGTAGTATTCAGCCATTTTGCTAATTATCTACTGCTTTAAGGGCTTGGACTTAAGTTCAGGTAACCTGAAACTGTAAAAATGATACAATCATATATATATACTATAGCAAACCACTTGTGCTGCCAGTGCTTATATTTGTCCCAAATGTGCATAACTGAACAGTGCCTTTGTTTGTTTATATTTTCCTTAAGCTAGGCATATATTGCCAGGCATGTAAAAACTCTGACTGTATTGTCCTTCTTAATTGTCAGTCACTTTGCTAATGAACACACGTTGTTTGCCCCAGGACAACCAGTTAACATCTCTGCCATTGGACTTTGGCACATGGACCAGCATGGTTGAGCTCAACTTGGCCACCAATCAGCTGACAAAGATCCCAGAGGATGTCTGTGGACTAGTTTCTCTTGAGGTAAAATTTGAACCTCTTTCAGACATGCTCTGTTTTCCTTTAATCAGACTGAAATGTAACATGTCAACTGCTCCTTTGAGCTTTGTATTATTTCAATGCAAATCTCTTTGTCACAAAACACATTTAATAAATCTAATAAACATTGTGACTGTGACAGTGATAACTTGGCTATTCTTTTGCCAGATCAATCAATGGAGTTTTAAACCACCACTGTAATGAAGTGCCTCATCCTCTCTTTGCGCGTTTTAATGAAATGTTTTACACAGAGCATGTCCATAGAGAACTGTGAATTCTAGGGTAGCACTTTTGTTATTAACTAAATACTATGGAGCATTTCTACAATAAAATTCCTAAAATGAGCAGGCCTACGTTTTACCTATATTGTGTTGATTTGTTACATTGTACTAAATGTTTCCTCTGATGACCAAATTGTCTTTACATGTTGTAGTATTTTGGTGGAAACATGCCTAGTGACAGAAATTGCACACATTTTAACTTCCTATCAAATCCCATGTGAACTGAATCACTACATGAATGTGAACCTCTGTCAGAAAGCTGTCACTTATGCATTTTAAAGCTCAGTCCATGTTTGAAAAAGGCTTTAGACATAAACAGGCCTTTACAGTAGGAACTGAGCTGACATACTACCAGTGAGCATCAGCAGATACTATACAATTCATATTCCATTTCTTATACATACACATGTAATGTGTATGTATAAGAAATGAAATAATGTGTATGTGTAATTGAAGCGCTTGAGTCATAATCTCCAAACAATTCTATGTGCAACGCTTGTGCTAAGAAGCATTGTTGTGTTGTAGCCAGATGTTCATTTCACTTCATTACAGACTCTGTAATTTTACAGCTTTAAACACCATGTCATATATTTTTCCTTATATTTTTTATCTCTACAGGTGTTAATACTGTCCAATAATCTTCTCAAGAAGCTACCACATGGTATTGGAAATTTGAGGAAACTGCGGGAGCTCGATTTGGAGGAAAACAAGTTGGAATCTCTGCCCAATGAAATTGCTTATCTTAAAGATTTACATGCAAGTTTTTTCAGACAATCAGTTAATTTGACAATATTTTATTTCCATGAAATATGTTTCTTAAGTAACAAATGCAACACTGGACATCTTGTTATTAAGGAAATAATATGAACTTTCAACACTTTTTTAATTTCAGAAATTGGTGTTGACAAATAATCAGCTAACCACGTTACCGCGGGGCATCGGCCACCTCACTAACCTCACTCATTTGGGTTTGGGAGAGAACCTGCTGCAACATCTTCCTGAGGAGATTGGTAAATATCTTATTGGTTTAATTACAACCATTAGTAGTTGATAAAGGCCTTCTCATGCTTTTCCTTACTTCCCTTCTTTTTGTTTTTGTGCTATAAATAAAATTTTGAGGAGGTTGAGTCATGCTTTTTAAGGCTGTAACAAAGTTGCCTCTTGACAGCTAAACTTAACGATTAGGGTTTAAGAGCTTAACACATTATGTCCCACCTCTCAGCGTGTCTCACAGTGATTGGTCCAAAGGAATGGGCTAGTCACTGCTAAGGCTAGGAATTATGCCAGAGATTAAAAGGGTGCAGGAAGGAGCTAAAGGTGGTTGTATTTTTAGCCTACTCAGACAGGGCTCAGGACTGAATTATACTTGTGACCTTGAGGTAATTAGGTTGCCCTCTGCAACAATTACGTCCTTCTAATGGCAGTGAGAAAGTCACACCAACTCAAATGTCACATCATGTTTTGATTGTTAGAGTAATACTGAGTCTCTGCAGTGTATCCCTTAATGGTCATTAGGGATTTTCTCAGAGCTCATGTCACAGTTTAGTTCCTCGTTTCAGTACTTCCACATGTGACGGTAAATCGACACACACATTTTTAAATGATCTCTGGTTATCTCCAACATTTGTGTAACTAGTAACTCAGCAAGTTGTGTTTACGTGCTCGCCAATGTCCCAGTTCAAAGTCATCCTAGTTTTATATTGGGGATGTGGTGTAAACATTCAACACAGAAATCTGGTTATTCATATCTCCATATACAGTTCATGATAATAGAATCATATGTTTGGATTACTGCATACTGTGCTGTTTAATTTGGACTTTATTATACTAATTTTAAAATGATATGAATTAAGAAAAGACAAAATTTGCTCTCCATTGCTCCAGAACAGTGGCATTGTTGTTGCTTTTAGGTCGCCTGACAAATGTCACAAATTGTTGAAAAATGTCAGGGTTTCTCCAAAGCCGATGATGACAAAATAGTTGACGAGTAATTTATTAATCAATTGTTCACTGTATCTGTAAATTAAATCTTAATTTATCAGATCTTGTGTAATTTTTTGACTCATGATAGATGCCTGTTCATTCCAGTTACAGTGACACCCAACTAACAGTTCTGTGCATCCTCAGGTACACTGGAGAACTTGGAGGAACTGTACCTCAATGATAACCCCAACCTGCACAGCCTCCCCTTCGAGCTGGCTTTGTGCAGCAAGCTGACCATCATGAGCATAGAGAACTGTCCCCTCAGTCACTTACCGCCTCAGATCGTCGCAGGAGGCCCCTCTTTCATCATCCAGTTCCTCAAAATGCAGGGACCGTACCGTGCCATGGTCTGAGCCGAACCCAGCTCGATCCCAGTTCCATTTAAACTCCAAACCCTCCACTTCCTCCGCACCCCCTCGCCTGCCTGCCCTCCGTGACGTATATCATACACTGTAAAGAAAAGACTCGCCACAATCAGTGTCGGGGGGCAAACACAAGGAGGACGAAGAAGAGGACAGTTTCTTTCAGCACCATCGGGCAAACACAAGGCAAACCTTTGGAGACTCGGCTTCTTTGTTGCTCCAGAGTTTATCATGATCATTTTAGGACCCTGCCACCCCCTGCTCATGTTGCATTCCGAATCATCCAAGAGAAAAATATTTCCATCTCTTTGCCAAAACTGAAGATATATAAAGTTATATATATATTGAGTTACTGTGAGCTAAGTGGCAAAAGTCTTTTAACCATATAAACCGTGCTCCCATTGCCAATGTATTTACAGTAATTACAAGCATCTATTATGTGAGCAAGGATACAATTGTATGCAAAAACAAACAAAAAAAGTCTTTGGAACTTCAGATTTACTGCTGCTGCCGTAATTGTAATGTTGTCATCTTCTGTTTTCTTTGGATATTTCCTTCTTTTTTTTTTCTTTTTTTTTGCATTAACTTCACTCAAGATGTTAAATATTATCTTAGGTTCTGCATCTTGACCACAGAGAACAAAGGTCTAATGATGATGATGATGATATGTTTATAAGTTCCTTTTTTTGCTTTTGTCATTTTATTTTATTTTATTTTTTACATTTCCTGTATTTTTAAAAAATGTGCCTAAGTTTAGAGTGATCCAGTGGCTCATTTCTAAACACAATTGTCCATACAAGTACAAAGATATAAATTATTTCAGTAATTTTTTAAAAAATCCTGCTGTTTTTACTTTTTCCATTCTATTTGCTGTTGCATTAATCCGTTCAGTGATATCAGTTGTAAAGTAGGGTGATTGGAGATCTTTCAACACAGCAGCAGTAGTTAAACATTAAGCTAGTAATGTATACATATGACAAATGCCAATCGTACATGCTTAAAAAACCAAGTTGGACTTTGCTCCCAAATGGGTGGTGCTGTGACCCCCTGTCTATACTGCTTTTATGTGACAAAAAGGTATTGAAAAAAGTCAAACATACACAGGTGATGGGATAAATGAGATGTTTTTTTTATAAATGTATACCAAACCTGGTTGTTGCCTTGATTGCAGTTTTAGTTCTGTTTACTTGTTTGATATTATCTTCAGTGTTGGGCTGCATAGCTGTCATCAGTTGATCACTGACCAACATATCATGCGTTTTTAAAAAGACATCATCTCGGTCTCGTGGTGAGTGTATCAGAGCTTCATAAAAGGTTTAATAATAAAACATTGGCAGGTAAATCCTTCTCAACACTTCTTTTTTTAACACTGTTTAATTTTCTGTAGTTCTTCAACAGGGTCTCATGAAAATCTTAAGTCCATGATGGAAAATGTTCCCTCGATTTAGATTTGTAATTTTATTTTCTTGAAATATCTTCTCTTGTCCCACACTGTCCCAGCAATGCTGCTGCTCTTATGCACTTTTTTAAAAACATTGGCATCCTCTATATTCTGAGAAAAAACACACACAGTAGCCTCTCATTGGTTATTTTGAATGGGGGCATTTTTTCATACATGAGTATTTTCTCTGTTAAAACTGACCTTTTATCATGTAAATTTGTATCAATTAAATATAATTGTTGAGTTTTACAGGCTCAGAATATACTTGTAACTTTCTTTTGGGAAGTTTTATCCTGTCAGTCTTAAAAGGAACTTGCTTTTTGAACTGTAAAAAGGATCTTTTGTGGCTATGAGATGTTTGAAGATTTGCATATCCTGCTTCTTTGTTGCAAGCGAAATGGCTTATTGCAGTTCAGATCAGCATTTTTTAAATTTTAAATCTTTCTTTCTTAATGATATTTTCAGTTGGTATTATTTCAAGTGACTGTACATTAAAAACCCCAACAAAGGTAATCCAAACAAACCTTTTTTTTCTTTTTTGAAAATGTGCATCCCTACTCTATATTCTATCACTATTCTGTTTTGTATTGAAATGTGTGGGTCTGCTTTTTTTGCAGCAGCCTGATGTGTTTTTGTGGGCTGTGGTCTGGTCTCCACAGCCCACGCCTGGGTGCGATCGGGTCCGTGGAACAATGTATCGCTGCTTCTGATTTACCAGCAGAACCTGTTGCTGCTTTTTTTTTTGTGGACTACAACATTATGCTGTACAAGACGGGGGGTGGGAGTGGGGTGAGGACAGGAGGTAGGGCATGATCCACTCCCACGACAACAAATACAGACTTCACTCGAAAACCTGAAGAGGGATGAATCCAGTGACCTTTTCGATGTGGCCCCCTGTTGGTTTTCACGCAGATCAAATCATTGGGACGTGACGATACGACGTCACAACAAGGTGCATATTTGAGCTTAACGCAGTTACAGTACAAGACTGTCGGAAAAAGACAAAAAAATGTAAAAAGGGCTTTCTGTGTTCACGCTCGACAACACACCGGAGGCATTGCATTCCTGGGTTTTATATAAAAGCTTTGGAAGTTTTTTTTTGTGTGTATTTACTTTTAGCTGTAAACAATTGTGCGAAAAATGCCTTCAACGAGTACTCAAAAGTGAGATGTGCATTAGGTATGCAGCAAGACTGCTGTGACCCATTTTACATTCAGTCTCTTTACTTTTTCCATGTGCCATTTTTGCAAGGTGGAGATGCCAGTGTGTGAGGTCACAGAGGTTAGGGGGCGCTGGAGAGCATTTATCAGATCCTGGAATGTAGTTCAAATGTGATGTAGAATGAGATGGAAATCACCTCTGCAGATGAAGGTGTGACTTGTTAGATCAAAATATTGATGATGTATTTAATACATGTGCATCCAAAATAATAATTGGAGTATAATTGGTGTTTATTTTTCTATTGTATGTAATTTTAGGCCATGGGGAACATCGCAGAATCAAGGTCATTTCCCTTTTTTTTTTTTTTTTTTTTTTTTTTGCCTTTTTTCTCTCTGGATCTTACAACTGTCCTTAACTTGCTTGGTTATTTTGTACAGAAAACAAGCATGTTGACATGATTTGTCTGGGTCAGAATTGGGTGTTTGCATAGAGGACTTTGATCTAGTGGCTATTTGGTGTACCTGCAAATGCTCCCTTTTTGTATATTGCAAAGGGTATCAAAGCATTGTGTGGCAATGCTTATCCTACTTATTCTACATTGACAAGCAGCCTTAATGGTCTTTTTTTAATGTTTATTTGGCTATTCCTCGTGTCTATGGCCACTGACTGTACTTGATGACAAGCAACTGGTCGTTACAATGTAAATTTGGGTCTAATTTCTTTCTGTCCAGTTTTCCTTCTACTCTGTACAGTAATCTGACATTACGGTAGACTCAGTATTACACCACTGTAATGTGATTAGAGATTTACAAAAGACAAGAGTGCAATGGAAAATGATGCCATCATGCTACCAAGTGGATGTGCGTTAGCTTACATCTCACTTGTCTTTGGCATTAAAGGGGAATTCCACCAAAACTGACTTGTATTGTTATTCCACGAAATGCAGAGCAGTTTTTTTTTTAAATTATTATTATTTCTGTGATGAGTCATTAAGATCAGGGAAAATAAAATTGTTAATAGAGTTGAAATTTGCAGATGTATTCTTTCACATCCACATGAGTCATTTTGGGCAGGGAAGACAAAATGTTATTGTTTTTAGGTGCACGTGTTTTCTTTATTTTCTGAGATGGTTGACCTTAGTTTTGTAGGATCATAGTGACACAAATGTCAACTTCTCTGCACTTCAACCAAGTCACTTGTGGTGGATTGGCCCTTTTTATGTGAAGCAGACACCTCTTTCCCACTCCCACCAGAAAACCCGAAGACCACCTGCAGAAACTCGCAGCCAGTCACACATCCCTCTGTAGTATCTCCATCCATTTACTGAACTGCCTTATGCACACCAAGCAAAACCTTTATGACCATTTGATTTAATCACAACAGATAATCACTTGTTTTCTTTCGTGTCAGCAAAGGGATCTGGGTCCACGGGTTTAATAGATGTTGAAAGCAAAGTGTTTTGGATCAGTTATCTGGTGACTGGATGAGCAGATGCAGACATGACTACCTCTATGTGAGTCTTTATTGCTAAACAGTGACCAAGATCCAGTCAGAGGCGTTTATACCTGTGTACATACAAAGCTGTGCGTTGGAGCAGGCACTTGGATTTGGACCAGCACTTCAGCAACACTTTGTTTTACTTAGCATCCCTCTGTTGTTTTATTTTTGGATATATGCCTTTAATAAGTATTATTTGTCAAATGGAAAAGAGGAAAAAAATACTGATTTGTGTGCTTGGTTGTAAATGACAAACTTAATCAATGCCGCCCTATTGTAAGACAGTTATCCTGAAAACAACTAGTTGCAAAGTGCTACTTTGCAAATGGGTGAAAATTACCATGTTTGGTGATGTTCTGTATGTACATACATCTTTTTAACTGTAATAAATCGATAAATATTCACTAATTTATTATGTGAAGCATGTGTATGTTGTTGCAGGACATGTCAAACAGTACATGGGATGAAACTGGGCGCCCAACACTAGTCAAATGTTTGGACACACCTACTCTTTTAATGGTTTTCTTCATTTGTATTATTGTCAACATTGTACATTCATACTGAACACATCCAAACTGTGAAAGGAAATATGTAGTAAACAAAAAATGTTGAATTAGAAAGCACTCAGAGTGCAAACCTCCGCCAAGGCATTTCCTCCGTGTTATTTCACTCCATATTACATTTGCACTGTATTTGACCCTCATTATTGGATTCTTTAACCATAAAAATATAGCTTTAGCATTTGTAATCACATTCGGTACATGTCATTATGAGCTTAATTAAAAATAATATTTCCGTAATGGTGGTTTTCATTTGAATTTAGCTACGTAAATGTTGAAGATCCGCCAAATCCGTGGGCACATTACTGAATCATCAGACTTTCCATTACAATTCAATGTCGGTTGCATGTCTATAGCTTTATTTACTACCTTAGAGTAGTTATTTTTCCTCAAACACTGTAAGTATAAGCATTCTGCATCAGTATATCTAGAATATTGTCCATATCTGGATCAAACTTTGTGGTTTGATAGAATATGTGATGGTGTTATCCTCTTTTTTGGCAAAATTTTCTGGGTGTTATTTGTGGCATTATTAGGACAAATGTTGAATTTGGCCCAGTCTCACAATGGTGAAGAATCCTATAAAAATCTTCTGGATCCTGGTGAGGATCAGAATGGATCTTTATGCCATTTGTGACCTATCCTGAAAATTTCATCAAAATAGTTTTTGCGTAATCATGCTAACAGACAAACAAACATGATCACATAACCTCCTTGGCAGAGGTAAGAACCCAGAACATGCACACTCATGACATTCTCCTATCTGATTCATAAGGTCATCACCTGGAACTGTTTGTGTTAAGAGTTAATTCATGCCATTTTTTGCCTTTTTAATGTGCTTTAGTCCAGTCATACACAAACACTGGTGGGTCGCGGGAAAATTTATTAGGGTCACAAAACAAATGAACATTTCAAGGAAGCAAGACTTATGTTTTTGATACTAGATTTATAGTATTTAGATTAGATTTGTATTGCTCTGATTATTGTTATTATAATGTACTTGGGAATGAATGAGAGTTTGTTGCCATTCCATAAATGCAATTATTTGGTATTCTAAGTATTTATGTCTTAAAAAGCACACACATAAAGTAAAACTGTGATTTATTTAGCCTCCATCTCTTCAAAATGGATATAATGTAATAGCATAAAATAACAGGTAAAATGGCCAAGAACATTAATTTCTGCACAAATTCACTCCTCATGATACATAGATCCATGATATGAATCGGGAAAATTGTCATCTCTAAAAACTGGGTCCCCAGAAAAACAGTTTGGGAACCACTGCTTTACATCATCAGTTGTCAGGGAAAGGGTGGGTACAGAGTCAACAGCCCTACACCAGTCCTCCTACAACTACTCTACAAATCTATATCATAGCAAGAAGCTCTCAGTTAAGTAAAGAGAAAAGAATGGCCATCATTACTATAAGAAAAGAAGTTCTGTCAATCTGAAAAATCCAAATATTACTGATTGCATTTAAGTATTTGAAGGTTACGTAATGGAAAAAAGGCGATCAGCGTATCCTCCAATTTGTGAATTTTGACGTTTGCTGACAGAACTGTGAGATTGTTACTCTGTTCTGTTCTGCTGCTGTTATTCTGTGATTTCCACACATAGGATAAAAAAATCCATATTATTGTTAAAATCTAAAATGAACTTACTGAAACATGATGGACTGTCTTTGCCGGTGCGATAAACCCCACGTTTTATTTCATTCTTGAACTGGACCTGGTATTTTCATAAACATCCTAAAAGTGACCCTGAAAGTGAATGAACATGCAGGAGAGCTTTCTGTCATTCTGGTTCGCTGAGTGCACTTGTATAAGATTGGAAATAATTTTTACTCTACTGTGACAAAGTATTGACACGTAGTGTGGAAGAAATGTGGAAAAAGACACTAAATGTTTGCTTTATAAATGCAATAAAGTCCTGCTTAATATCAGTAGAATGTGCATTTGTCCCCCAATAAAGCACTTTACTTTCCATGATATGCAGCTTTTTTGTCTCTAAAACCCTGCTTTACATAAGTAATGGCAGCTTTGTTCACTGATGGGTTCTTTTCATTTTTTTTAGTATTTTGTTCATTTATGTAGATTTTTATTACATTTTGTTCATTTTGATTTAGTGCTTATTTTTGTTCATTTTGATGACTTGTTGTGAGTGACATTGTATGTAAGTTAATAAAACGTCAGTCTTCATTCTTAAATACATTATTATCTTTTAAACATGGAATACATTCAAACAATTTTCATTTTAGTTCATGCTGTTGCTTATTTAATTAATTTCCTAATTTTCTTTAGTTTTTCAATTGTTCATTTTAAGCTCATTTTGTCGCTTATTCTGTTTCGTTCACTTGCTTGTTTTGTTCATTTTGATTATTTTATTCATTTTGTGGCTTGTTTTCTTCAGTTTTGTTTATTTTTCTTGACTGTTGTTCAATTTGCTGCTTCTTTTTGCTCATTTTGTTTATTTCATTATTTTATTGATTATCTTTGTTCACTTTCTTCATCATTTTGTCTCACCTTGTTCATTTTCTTGACTATTTTGTTGTTTGTTCATTGTTTTTCTGGTTATTTGGTTCATTTTTGCATATTTTATTCAGTTAGTTTGTCTATTGAGTTCATTTTCTTGATAATTTTATCCATTTTCACAGTGGCTTGATTGTTTTTATTTATTTTCTTGATTATTTAGTTCAGTTTTACTCCTATTATTATTATTTTGTTCATTTATACTAAATTATTTGTTTATTATTTTCTTAATTGCTTGTTGATTTTCTTTGATATAATTTCATTTTTTGCTTATTGTCTGGTTTATTTTGTTAAATTTGTGGATACTTAATTTTGTTTATTATTTATCCAATTTTTCCATTACTGTATGTTAATTTTATTTTATACTCTGTGTGTAACCTGTATTTGAATTGAATAAACTGTATTAATTCCATTAAGAGAAATTCATTTATAATGTGCTTTGGATGTCATCTGTATTTTCTTCAAAATACACTCATATGATATTAGTATTTAATTAAAAAAACACACACATTTGCCTAGTACGAATTGGAAAAAAGTTGGTCTCATCTTGATGCTCATTGGAAAATGTAGGTCACAAGGCATCAGCAGCTGAGAACCACTGACCTAAAGGAAGTGCTGAAGCTGGTAATTTTTGCAGTCGTGGGCTCTTTGCAGTCAGCTCTAATGCAACGCTGCCCCCTGCTGGTGAACTACAGTCTCGGCTAAAGATTCACCTAAAACCTAACCTGCAATGGTCACAAAGCATACATGTTAAATTTGATTCCATATAAAAGTCACAAAAATCACCTGAGCATAATTTTTGCTGAACTCTGTTGAGTGATTCACCTGCTTTCCTCTTTTTTGACCAGGTCTGCACAATCATGACATTCCATAATCTATTTCTTGTCAGATCCATGTAAAACCATGACGACCCCTGAGCTAATGTCCACTCTGTCTTTTCTCTGTCTTCTTTGTTCGCCTCGTACAGTCGCGTGTCTTCTCTGATGGCTGAATCCGAGCCTCTTGGAGGAGACGACAGGTGTCACTGTATCCTTGTGCTTTATCTGCGCCCTCACGCATCAGCGAGCGCCACAGCAAAATACTGTACCCAAAACACTCCAGCCCGGTGTTTACAAGCCTCCGTTTATTTGACCAGCCTGGACAGACAGGATCAGCAGGGTATAGACCTGTGTGTGTGTGTGTGTGCACTGTTTGAGGATACATTAATGACAGAAGCATTATTACACGACGGCAGCTGAAGACTTCATCGACCACCAGTGGATCATTTTCACAGTATTATTTCAGAAAGGTGTATATTTATGTTTTTAGCTTGTCGAACGCCATCTTCGTGGCCGGTGTAACAAACCGCTTCAGTTGTAACGCCGGGTTTCCTCGGCAACAGGTGTACGTAACGTCCTCGCGCTTCACACGTTTAGGTCAAAGAGCTGATATTGACAAAATATGTATCCGAGCAAAGGAGCTACTTTACCGCCATTTTGGATTGAAACCGCTTATTAAAAGGACGACATCTTCGACTTTTTGGCTAAATCTGTTCAATATTCTTTGCTACTAGCAATTACCTTATTTGAAGTGAACTGTTTCATGGTAACATCAGTGCGTAGCGGTAGAGCTACACCTCCGCCATGTTAGACTAAAGCTTTTTTTGAAAAAGATTCACTCTTTCCGTATTTACTCTTTGTGTGGACATCCTCAAACACTTAAAACATTAAAAAACATCTATGCATTTTATGCAATAGACTTTAATTATCCCCAAATGTTGTTTAAGTTATTTTTGGATTTAAAAGTGTGTATAGAGACAGGTTACAACACCTCAACAGCTTATCGAATGGGCAGAAATTCAACATTTTATCATTTGTTTTCCCTGTATATAAATTGTTACATGGTCTATACTCTCTAGGTCAGTGGATCTCAAATGGTCTCAGTTTTTTTCATGAATTCTCAGTGTCATCAAGCTGAGACACCCTTTTTTCAAATTCACACCAAACAAGTGTATTTTTTGATAAGCTAGTAAATGTGTATATTTTGAATTTTAAAAATCATATTTTATCCACTGCATTCACATTCAGAACACAAAGTAATCCAAAATTAACACTATATTCCAATGAACCAAATAATAAACGAATAGAATGACTAATATCAACAAAAATGAGCAGCAAACATCACATCCAAACAACAATAATAAGAATATATGTATACATATATACACATACTATATATATATATACATATATATACAGTGGAACCTCGGATAACGACCGCTTCTAACAACGTAAAATTCGGACAACGACGGAAAAAAATATTAAAAATTATAAAAAAAATGGATTCTAACAGCGATGAATTATAACAACGACGCCTGCGTCACTCAGAGCGCTAGCTGCTAACACTATCCGCTAATGCTAACGCTAGCCGCTAACACTAGCCGCTATGCATCACTTCCGGGTCTCGAAGAGAATGACCTGGAAGT
>JAQQAE010002411.1:7657-22388 GCA_029823295.1 Pseudamia nigra
CACAAGTAACTGAACAAGTGTACCTAATAAACAGGCCAGTGACTGCGGCTTCTGCATGTGAATGTGATTGCCATTTTAAACTAAATGAATGATTCATATGGTCTGTTGCTAAAACTGCTAGATTGCAGTTAAGATATCTTTCTGTTTACCAAATGTTATTTTATAACTACTATGATTAAGGAAAAAAAAACTTCTAATAATTACTTCAGTAGATTGTACTTATGTCATCAACTACATTTGGTCACTTTTAAATTGCTTATGGCTAGTCTGTGTAAAACTATAACGTGTTTCCTGAACAGACTTAATACTGTAATGACAGAAATATGTGACAATTCAATTTTAGCAAACGTCAAATCTCGTGCCTCCAACTATAACTGTGGTATGTAAGTCTGACAGAAATCACAGAGAAATCCTGTAAACATGAACTGAGATTACTAACTGGAATGCATAGAATATACAGATTATGAAATGATATGATAAATAAAATTATGAATTTAAAATCTTTTCTTACTGTCTGAATACAATCCAAATATCTTGTCTGATTGGACTAAACATGAATTGTCTATGACAAAAATAATCAAATAACAGATCTAATCAGATTTAAAAATAAATGAAACTATCATGCCAAAATATCACGGGTTGTTATTTTTCACTTGGCAATTCGTTGCTGCAAAGGCCTGTTTCTTAATGAACCAAAATGTAGAAAAAGAAAGTACAACATGGTTTAATAAACAGTCATTTTATGCTTTATACATGTTTGGGCTGAGTGTAAAGCATGCAAGTGTAAGTTTAAGCCCATAACTGCATGAGGTTGAAGATTTTATTTTACAGATTTACAATGTAATTATGCAGGAAATGTCAGAGCAGAGAACCCCCAGAATCTAAATGAATGTGTGCCACTCCACACTACATTACTCCATCGTCACATAACATTTCAGTCTTCCAGGGACAGTGGGGACAAATCTTCTCACTGCTACTTGAAGGTCCTGACAGAGGCTTAATATGCAAATAAGTTGGACACTTGTCATTCACGTGATTCCCTGTTACAGGAGACCTAATGACCCTGTTCTGACTTTTCCTGACCCTACCTGTTGTCCTAAAGTCAAACAGTTTTCTAGATTTGGTGTGTGAAGCTGCTAAATCTGCATCAACTGGCTTTTAGCAACTGCACTTGGGGACACATTGAAAGTTCTTGAGAGTTTTTTTTTGATCGACAGACCTTCATTTATTAAAATAATGGACTGTCTTTTCTCTTTACTTAATGGTTTCTTGCCATAATATGGATTTGTACAGTAGTTGTAGTAGTGCTAATAGGGCTATTGACTCTGTACCCACCCTTCCTCTGCACAAGACAACTGATGATCTAAATTAAAATGGCAAGAAATGCACAAATTAACTCTTCACAAGGCATATCTATATAATTCTGTTCTGTTCTTTTACAGTTTAGATGATTTCAGTCTTAATGTGCAAAGTTGAAAATAATTTAAAAAACACTGAACAAGAAGGTATGTGTACATGATGTAGTGTACATCAAAACTGAACTAAAAACTAAACATCAAAACTATTTGGGCAGTCACTTTGGCATAGAGGGTAACAGCATTTTACCTCACTCCCCATCCAGAGAGTAATCTGCCCTGTATTCACCCCTTTTACCACAAAGTGCAGCCAGACTGCAGCGAGCCAGCTATCTGTCAGAGCAGACAGCATCACCCAAGAATCCTGCAGCCGACTAGACACTGATCTCTGAAGTATTCTCAAACCATACAAATAAATATCAACAAGAACTCCTGCTATAGATTTCCAGCATGTTCACGTCATCCGCCTTCATAGTAGTCACTTTAAAAAAAACAACTGATACCAGCACTTAAATTTGTTCACCGTTCATATACATCTACTAATTATTGAGCTTGGCTCATGTTGTTTCCGTAGTGATGATGCAGAGTTAGATTAGTGGTTGATAGATTGTTTCTGACACACTGACTTATCAAACACAGGTGTAACTAACAAACTCATTAAGTGCTGCTTGAGCTTCAATTTCTGCCAGACTTCTTGTTAGTGGGATTTTCTTCACCTGTGTTTCTGAGGCTGCTGTCAAAATATATGTGAAAAACATTATGTAAAAAAAGACTCATGTAAATGGCTACCATTAATTTGAAAACACTGAAGAAGCATACTAGATGCTGGATCACCCCACCTATATTTTCAGTATTCATTTGAGGTGCAAAAGATATGTGTACATTTTCTAGTGAATACACACACCTACTAGTATCACAGACGATGTAATGGGTTACTACACTTCCTGTCCCATTGAGAAAAAGGTTCCCTCCTTTTCCTGGGTGTCAATTCTTTAAAGGGTTTTGGGGTAGCTGGTCCATAGTGGAAATGAAGGTTGAAAGACAGACTGTTATATTTTGTACAGATAAAAAAGTCCATCAAGGCACTTTGTGATATTAGGTTATATGTATAAACCTTGGCAGAAATCAGTTGATGCGCACTAGGTAAAGGTGGATTATGAGGACGAATTGAGAATGAAAAACTGTGCATGTCCTCGGAGAGGCATTTGAAACATTCAGAGGAGGTGGAGCTGTTAGGGCTGCAGGTGTCCTGGCCCACGACCAGTTGGCAGGGACCAGGGCTGCGCAGCGAGGCAGATGCAATAGTAACTTCAAGATGTAATACCACCGGCATCTACCACTCCAAAAAGCCCTCACTCCCATACAGTTAGATTGGACTTCTCTCTCAAAAATACTAAGTGAATGTATTTTTGTCATGACTCATGAGTCTACATGGTCTCAAACATTTTATTTGGACCCTCTAATAAGTGAGCTGGTGGTTCATCTTTAACTTTTTGCTTTTTTTAATTAAGATATCATGGCAAATAGTCTGACAAATCACTGCTGCACTGGGACCTGAATGACAAGTTAATAAGGCATCTGCACTTGCTGTCAGAATCAAACTGGGTTGTACCTTCATAGGTTCCATTTATTTGATGAAACATGTTTCAGTTTAATGTTTGAGTTAGTAAGTTAGCATTTAGCATTAGCTTACCCAAATGACCACTAACACATAATGCACCACCATCATGGCTCACTTGATAGCATGTCACTTCTCACACTCTCCTCCCATCTTTCCTGTCTCTCACCATCACATTCATCGCACCCATAACTTGGATTTTTAAAAAATACAACCTTAAGGTTAGTGTCTTATTTTGTTGGTGATCCAAATTATAATGCCAGTTTACTGGTTTTTGGTGTTAGTGCAGGTATGAGCTATAACAGAGGTTAGTCTGACAGCCTGTCCCAAAAAGAACATTTAAAGATTTCCCGGAACCTTCAGCTATCAGAAAGCACTGAAATGTAATTATGTGCTAAAAATAAATTATCTGCTCGACTACAACATGTATAAGTACAGTTGAAGCTATGAGAGCTGAAGGAGAAAAAATTGACAGCTGGTTTACCACACTCAAACTCAACTTGTAGAACGAAACACAATATTAATTTTCTGTTTTTATTCTCCTCTTATTGCAGCAAATTGCAAAAGATTAATTTTTAAACTTTCATTGTTGCACCAGCTTTTTAAACTGAGAACAACAGAAAAATGAGCGAGCTCATGAGAAAAATAAAATCAAATGGCAGAACAATGAACACAAATAAATAAATAAAATCACACTCTCCTTTTTGTGTGTCACAATCTCTTTTTTACTCTGCTCCATCAGTTTCACTCCTCATCAGCCTCCTGTTCTCCCCATCGTCTGCTCATCAGGGGGCAGAGTCAGCTGCAGTTCACAAAAGGCACTGAAGTCTTTAAATATTTTTATTTAACATCTGTTAATGGTGATTTGTGGCCTGTTTGATTAGAGATCTTGAGGTGCGGACAAACCCTCACACAACTGGCAGAAAAACAGTAGATAATGATTTCTTTGTTTACAGCCTGCAGCAGAAGCAAAGGGTCGAGGAAGCTATGAAAAAGGCGAAGGAAGAACAGATTTAAGAAGAAGGGATGTAAATGAAGATAGAAGAAAAAAGAAAAAAATAGATGTGCAAGAAAACACATGCACCAGTACACAGACCTGAGAAAACTGATCACCTCAGTTATTATGATATATATCTATCTTAGATTGTCCTTTGAAGGCAGCGTTGCGCACTCATGGTATTCCCTGATCACAGTCACCCAAAACAGTTTTCAGTTCGAACATGTGTCTTGTCAAGAATTAATTTGTGCCATTTCTTGTCTGCTTAATGTACTTTTGACCATCACTTGTCTTGTGTTGAGGAAGGGTGGGTCAATATCCCTATTAGTGCTACTACAACTACTGTACAAACCCATATTATGTCCAGAAACACTCAGCTAAGTAAGAGAAAAGACAGTCCATCATTAAGAAATCAATATCAGACAATCTGAAAAATATCAAGAACTTTGAATGTGTCCCCAAGTGCCGTTGCCAAAGCCATCAAATGAAACTGGCTCTTATGAGGACTGTGCCAGGAGAGACGAATAGTTACCTTCGCTGCAGAAGAAGCATTTACTATAATTACGAGCCTCAGAAATAGCCAAATTCATTACTTCTGATAGTGTTTTTGAATATTATTATCTTTAAAGTTATTTTTGACATGTTACATTTTTGGAACTGTTTTTTTCAACTTTTACTTAGGACCAAAATCAGTTCATTTTATATCAGTTCAATTCAATTGTATTTGCATAGTGCCAATTGTAATCCAAGATTATCTGTAGGTGTTTCACAATTCAAGCCTCAAGCCTAGGGTGGGGTGACTTCCTTTAATAGAGGAGAAAAACCTCCAGCAGAACCAACAGCTCTGGGTAGGCGGTCATCTGTCTCGACCGGTTGGGGTTAGTGGACAGAGGAGAGACAAAATAAAAGAGTAGAGATAGAACAACGAACAACACTGACACTGAACCACATCAACAGTCATTGGACCCGTACACAGCCAGAAACAAACTGTAAATCAGCATTTAAACATAAATAAATGCTGACTTAACTTTTATTTTGATAATTATCAATACTGACTGAAAATGTTTAGCAAGAGAGCAGTTTCACTCAGTATTGCCTTCCTCGTGCATACACATATAAAGTGCACACACCCATTCACACTACGAGGACAAAAGAGACAAAAGAGTGCTTCACAACCGAGCTGATTTGGTGGTTTGTGCTTTACAGTTTGTCCTTGAAATCTCTCTCGAAAGAAGGAGCAGGCCATCCGTGACTGTGAAAGGCTGAGCTGACAGTGCTGATAAAATACACCAGATCTTGCTGCTGGTTTGCTTAACTTATAAAACACAAACTTGTCTCACGGTAAAGTGGGTCAGGCTTGGCAGTGAGCTTTAGGAAGAACACTGTTGAGAAGGAGAAACACCTGCATCTAAATGAATTGTGTGCAACAAAGAAAGTCTGTTTTTGTTTTTTTTTTGTTTTTACTAGGAAATACTTTTCATCTGTTACATTTAAAAGAAGAAAAACATACATCTCAATCATCAATTTGGGACAGATACCGTACATACAAATTAGTGAACAGTATCCTGCAACATACATTTTTTTATTGCTTATTAATATGACAATTATATTTTCATTTAGCTGAGTAATAGTTCAGTCTTTACTGTTAAAAATGCCAGAAAATGTTTCTCAAAGCACAAAATGAAATATATTTCTTTGTATGCAACCAAAACATACTATAAAAGAAGAAGAAATAGAACAATTTAGTCCACTTTTAATTCTTAAAAAGTGGCTCAGGCCCTATATTCATTATCAAAATAAATCTCAAGTAATAGATGAGTTGATTAATTGTACCACATCTAGGAAATACACACTGGGCTGATGATTTGGTGGAAAAGTTATATTGCAACTAGAAAGCTCTAAGAGAGCACAAACCTCTGTCAAGGCAGCTCAGTTTCTCTTCATAGTAAAAACAAAATCGTTGTCATTTGGAATCACATACAAATCATTATTAGTTGAATATTTATTCACAAAAAATAATATTTCCATAATATCAGTTAATTCCAGATTAAATCTGTGAGCATATTACTGAAAAAGCAGACTTTCCACTACAATTTGGTGTCAGTTGCATGTCTGTAGCTCTATTTACTACCTTACAGTAGCTATTTTTCCTCAGCCCCTGTAACTAAAGCATTCTAGATCACTACATCCAGAATATTGCCCATATCTGGATCAAACATTGTGGTTTGATAGAATCTTATTATGATGTTGTCCTGTGGTTCTTGGCTAAATTTTCTGGGTGTTATTTGTGGTGTTACAGGACTACAGATGGAAATTAGCCTTCTGCTAAATCTGGTGCGCACATCTTTTTATTCTTACAAATGATTTATGCAAGCACACACTGTCCTTTATAAACCGAATAAAATAAAATAAACAAATGTTTAATTTGGCCCAATCTAACGGTAAAGGATCTTTTAAAAAATCTTCTGGATCCAGATGATGATCCAGCTCACTGCCATAATCTAATCAATTGGTCCTTGTGCCATTTCTCCTCTACCCTAAAAATTTCATCTAAATCTGTTCATAACTATTCAAGTTATGCTGTTAACAAACAAACAGATAAATAAATAAATGGCAATACAAACATGACCTCCTTTGGGGATGTAACTATTATGGCCAATAGTGTTATTTCAATTAGAGCTGACTTTCTTTGTTGAAGAATGCTTCTTTTTTTAAAATGGCAAAAATGGTCTTGAAAATGAGGTAAAAAATGACCAAAATTGTCATAAAAATGAAGAATTATTGCCAAAATGAACAGAAATGAGAACTGTAGACAAAAGTGTCACACACAATAACAAGGTATCCACAGAAAATGGCAGATACCGAATAACACAAAAGTCTTTCCTTGCTCACAGCAGTACCATCACCTATCCCAAAAGCAAGGGGACCACATGACTGTAGCCAATAACCACCGCAAGTTTAAAGTCAATTTGTTCAAACACCATCATCTTTTTTTGAAACAAGCAGTGTGGCCCCTGACTGGAAAGTACGAGGAACACTTATTCCTGAGCTGAAGGGATGGAAATCGTACACGTCATCAGTGACCATGGCAGTAAACTGGTTGAGCTACGTTCAACAGGGCGGTTGTGGCTCAGAGGGTGGAGCTGGTCGTCAATGAACTGGAGGGTTAGTGGGCCGACCCCCAAATTACTCCCAGTGACTGTTGACTGGTGTGCGAATATGTGAGTGCTTGTGTGCATGAATGGGTGAATGGAAAGCAGTGTAAAGCGCTTTGAGTGCCATAGGGCAGAAAAGTGCTATGTAAGTGCAAATTCATTTACCATTCAAGATATCTCAAGGATGACAAGGAATGAGGTGGATGCAAATATAAGATTGTGATATCAACATCCGCATTTTTGGGAAATAATCTTCAAAATAATCAATAAAAATGAAGAAAAATGACTAATATCACTAGAATAAACAAAAAAAGACTACATTATCAATAAAATTAACACAATTGAGCAGAGTTGTTAACAAAATATGGCCAAAATATTAACACAAGGATCAACAACATGTAGCTTTATGTTGCAGCCTTTTGCAACAGGCTGATATTACAATTACTTACGATTAACTGCACATGTCTCATACACACTGATACAAGATGTGGAGAGGGGCGGTGGGAAGGTGAGACAGGAGTCGAGGGAGCGATTAGTGGACGCTGAACAGAGGAGAGAGCATCGGATGTGAAGACAAAGGGAAGTAGACAAAAAGCGAGGCGATGGGGATGCGGAGGCAGACAGAGGAAGTGACAGGGGGACCCAGGGGACGTATCAATGAGACGATCGATCTGTCCATCCAGCACACGTCGGCCGGCCTGTCACTGTCTCCCCTCATCTAGTCGCATCATCAACACGGGATGGATTTCCTCTCTGAAGCCCCCTCGCATTTACGTACATAAGACTGATCAACATGGACAGATGGAGGGAAAAGGACAGAAAGGAGGATGAAGACTAATGGTGATGGAAGTCACACAATACACCAACACAAACAATCCTTTGTGGAAAAAAGGGCCACAATGTCATCTTTTCCACTGGATAAGAATAGTTAAACATTAGTCATTCATATAGAGGATTTAAAGGCTACGTATTTCTACACTCAGCAGGGCTTGGAGATAAAAACTGACATCGTTAACTGAAATGAGGACAATTTTATGAGTGTGTTTTATATTTAATAAGGTATTGTGCTAGAGCAGAAGAATATTTGCAGAGTTGCATTTTTTTCAGTGATCAGACTTGAAAAGTTAATCTGGACCATTTATATCTGCTGTCTCTGTGCCGGCTTTGATAAGCTTTAGGTTTGTTAAACTTTCACTTCATGTTGAATTTAATGTCCACACTGTGAGAGAACAAAACATTCTCCTGCAGCTTCATGTAAAGGTCTTACTATGAAAATACAAATACTGACTATGCTCCTTAAATGTAATATAATTATTATAGATTTTGCAATTAGTTATTTGTGTACAAATTTTCACAGAAAGACAAATATACCACAGACCACTTTATTAGGTACACCTGTTCAAATTGATTGTTAAGATCCAGATGACCTGCTACACTTAGCAGGGGAGGAAAGATGATTTATGTGACTTTGAACATGGCATGGTTGTTGATGCCACATGTGCCGGTCTGAGTATGTCACAAATTGATCTCCTGGGATCTTCACACACAGAGAATGGTGCAAAAGAGGTAATATCCAGCAAGCACCAGTTGTCAGGGAAAAAAAACCTTGTTGATGGCAGAGATCAGAGGAGAATGGCCAGACTGGCAGAGGCAACAGTAGCACAAATAACCCTGTATTACAACCAAGGTATGCAGAATCGCTCGATCTGTGAACCATATCTGAATACGTGAAATGTCAATCCTTGAAGATGTGCTACAGCATCAGAAAAACACACCGTCAGGTAAGAACAGGAAACTGACGCAGGCTCGTCAAAATACAATAGAAAATCGCAGCAATCCAATGGCTCAAAATCTCTGACAAATGTTTCAATGCCACAAAGAATTAAGACAGTTCTGAAGCAAAAAGGATGTCCAACCTGCTACTAACAACATGTACCTATTAAAGTGGACCGTGAGTTTAAATGCTTTATTTGCCCCAGAATTTCCCAAATTTCCTAATATGTCTGCAACAGTTACCTTCCAGCTGTCTCATTCCAAGTTACTAATATATTCTTGTTATAGTATTTTCTCACAAGTGTTATTCAAAACTACAAAAAAACGTGTTCCAAGGGTGACTGTTCTGGATTCTTGTTACCGATGAGAGGCCCAGCTAGTTTAGCTCTGAGACAATTCTCTAAGCTCGCAAGACCACTCCCCGTAACCTAAATCCTGTCCGGGCCCTACAGAGCCCTGGGTGATGTGCTCTGACCCCGTCTTATCGGAGGATGAAGGTGTTTGTCTGCAAAAACTCACCACCACACGTTTGATTCTGGATCCAGAGAGCACACCCACGGACTCCGCCTCTCCAGCAGTCCATGAGTTTTTTAAGGTGAATATACACAGTAGTGTTTGTGTGCTACTCAAACACTGGGTACGGGCTGGGTATCAAAAGTTTGATACCCAGCCTGTAAACCTCCATGGGTCAATCTGGTTCGGTTCACTCAGCTCTGCCTCCTCTCTGTCAGTGTCTGTCCTTCTGTCCTGCTCTGTGTCCTCGAAGTCTGTCTTTTTTCCCGCGTTTGCACAGCTGCTTAAGTCAACTCACTTTCACACAGCTATCCTCAATGCTAATCACAGAAAGTTTACAAACTATGCCCACATCCTTCGAATGTAGGTCAATAAGTGAATCCCTGAGCTGAAACCCACGCCTACGGAACTTGGATCGTAACAATTCTTATAAACTTTATTCTATCTAGTCAACCTACCCACAGTTCAACAAGATTTGAGTAAAACTATACTCAACACCAGTGTTACCGCTTACCATCGGTGCCAGTGTTGGTTGCATACATCTTAGGTCTAAGTGTAGTGAGGCCTCTATTCAAGAGAAATCACACTAACAACCAATTGTGATGCTGCCCTCCTGCTGCCACGATGATGACAAAAATCAATATATCGACCCAAAAACCCAGTAAAAAAATTCTAAATTGTAAGACGGGAAACAAAGGGGTTTCTGGATGTTATTTTTTGCAGCACTTTAATTGTGGGTGTGAATTTGATGCATTAGTGAGTACTTAAAGAAGTGCTACTTTAATACAGAGTAGTCCAGTGCAAGTCTACGGCAGCTGATACCATACCAAAATCACCACCAACACCAGCTTTAGTCACTGGTTATAACCAAGACAATCTGAATCAGTTACTAGCACATTTTTAATGTCTGGGAAAACCCTGGTTTTCTATTAAAAACATGTACAGGTATGTTAAGCTGATTGGAGCTGAGTGCATGAAGTATGCTCATTAGTTCCTCTGACCAAGGCACTGCATAATAGCTGAAGCTTTTCCCCAGATGCCTTCAATGGCAGCCCACTGCTCCTACTGTGTGGGATGGGTAAAATGCAGAGGATGATTTTTCCAACACAGATCAATGCAGTGAACATTATTATTGTTAAATACATTTTCAGGCTCTATCGCTCTCTTCCAAAAAATCTGTCTCTAACACAGATGCATTGTAAGTCTTTGACAATAGAAAGCAGCGGTGGGGAGGAGGAGGAGGAGGAGGAGAAGGAGGATGAGGAGATAATGAGCTGAAGAGAAAAAAATACAGGCCTGTGTGTACTGAAAGCTGACGGCTTGATTCTTGGCCACTTCATCAGCTGATGTCCTCTCAACCCACAGTCCATTAGCTAAAAGTCATTAAGCTTACTCTGCAAGATCAATTGAACATAATAACAAATACTTTAATATCAAAGACTGAACCTTTCTGTCCATAAGTATAGATGGGTGTCCTCTCGGTGTATCGACTGACTCGACGAGCAATCAATTAAACAATCAAACAAAGGAGTTATTCTGACTCAGGTTGTTTGTAAGATCTGAAGTCAACAACAGAGAAACACCTTTTTTAAAAATCAGAAAAGCCTCCTCTGGGTGCTTTGAGGCTGGGTGTGTTCAGATGATGATCCAGGAAGATCAAACGGAGAAAACTGTGCAGTCTTTTAGGGAGCTCTGGGACTGTGTGGGTCCCGGCTTGTGAAAAGAGGTTAGCTGGTTGGAGTCTGACGACGGGCTGAAAACCTGCTGACAGCACTGCTAAGCTAGCTGCTGACTCCAGACCTCTATTTGTGCTTTTCTGTCCCACCTGCTCGCTGGAGGAGCCCAGACATGCAGCAGAGATGTACACGTAAGTATGAGCAATGAGCACAAAAATACACATGAAACAGACATGGAAAAGGGAACAGGATGAGGAAAACCAGTACGAGCTGTTCTGTGTGTTAATGATGCTTATGTACTGACCACCATCTTGGGGCCATGAGCAGAAACTCTCACTTGGCCAATTATGTTACGTCTCAGCTTTTACCTGAAATTCACTCCCATTTGTCACGACAACAATGGTTGCAGAGAATATGCTGTCAGGATTGTTATATGGGAATACATCCTTCATCAAACTACCAAACGTTCAGTTGACAATTAGTTCAAATGGGCTATTGACCATGAAAAATTAAAAAATTAAAATTTGATTGCAGGTTTATATAAATGCCATGTGACTGCTTCTTCTTCTGGTCAGACAAAACCAGCTACAGATGCCACATGTGGCTTTTCAGAAGCATCCATAGCATCTCTGAAAGAAGCTTATTATTTATTGTTTAGTTCAGATCACTGAACTGTAACACAAATTTTGGTCCTTGGTAATAAGGCTTATTCCCTGATTGCTTACATTGCAAAGTATACAAAATGGCAATTACTCCCTAAATTTACATAATGTACAGTATTTACTATGTAAACACTAGACAAAGCTACACAGTGTCATGTACAAAACAGCTAAATAAAACAATATTATCAATCAAAATTTACAGGAGTTTATCATAAATTCATAGAAAATGAACAAAATGTTTAGAAGGGAGTGTTTTGCAACTGCAGTGATAATCACTTTCACAAATCAGCAGCAAATATAGTCCATCATATTTTCATTGTGTGCACCTCAGTAGCAGAGTTCTTTCTTGGTGGAAGCGCCTGCCTTGTTCCTCAGAGTATGCCCCCATATTTTCCTTGAATTTATCATGATCTCTATGAGATATCCAGCATTACATCTACCTATGTTTGGGAAAATGCGTACACTTAAAATTTTTTTAAATGTCATTATTCAGGTCACAAAAACAATGTTTCAAGAGCAAAACCAGTCTTTCCTTTAGGCATAAGAAAATGGGAAACAGCACTTATCTATAATTTATTTGCAATATGGGAATTTAATATATAAACACTGGCTTGTCTGGGTTACACAGTTTCAAAGCTTCTAATGTTTAAAGGATCAAAGATATTCCCATCCTCTTCACATTCGAGATATTCCATGTCATCTTAAGTTTCATTAACACTTACTTAACACAACAGGATTCTTCTGTGTCTCATTATGTAGCAGGAAAACTTGGTGACAGACTTTGATGCTGCTGGAGTCATTCTTCATTTTCTAATTCAGCAAAGACAGAAGCTACCACTAATTCAATTGTGGTGGTTCCTTCTAGTCTGAGTGCTGGTGATTATTTAATATTTAATTATGCAAAAATGTGGATACATAGCTATCCACTCACGCATTAGTCCAGTGTTGAAAAATAAAAGCTTTGGGTGAGAGTGGGAGTGGAAAACTGAAACGGATGTGATAAACTGAAGGTTTGGAAACATTTTTCTGTGTGTGTAGGTGTGTGGCAGGTGTTTACCTTGGCAGGTGAAGCAGTGAACATGGAAGTGAGTATTCTTAACGCGAACCACCTCTCCACGACACACCTCCCCACAGCGCTCGCACATGATGGGCGAATTTCCACGACTGGTAAGAGGAGAGCTGCTGTTGTTGTTTCCTCCATAGAGGCCTGACTGGTACTGAACTGGATGAGGAGAGAGGAGAGGAGAGGAGGAAATGAGAAGAAAGGAGAGGAGAGAAATGAAGAAACAATCAAAACACATCTAGTCAAGGTTTTCCTTTGATTTCCTTACAAACATCTGATCAAAGTACGATCGCTCCTGGAACATTTGTAGACACAGGGGTGCACAAATGTCCAGTTTATTCATTTTGCATTTAGAATTTTCAGATAACATTTTCTTCCTGATTATTATTTCCTGACATACATCCTTTCCCTCATTATTCAAAAACCTCAAACTCCAGTATGCATCAACATTATCCTCTTTGAACCCTGTCCATTCATGACAGAGCCAGACTAGTACAGAGAGAGAGAAGGGCAGAGGGAGGCTGTTTCAGGATCACTCCTCTTTCATCCTCTCCTTTAAAACTGGTCCAATCCTTCTTAGTGAAACAAGTCTTTCTTTACACTGTTGGCAACACACACATATGCTGTGTTTCCTTGTTTAGGGGACATTACATTGACTGAGACTTAAATGAATCTAATGTAACCTTAACTCCCTGAAATAAAGAAATATGGTGAATTTTGCGTTCACCAGTGACCATGTCCACAGATTTACACAGTTCCGTCTCCGTCCTGTCAGAACACAGGAGAAGAGCAGTGAACACGATGGATTTCACTCTCTGGACTCAAAGTGTATTTGATTGATATTGATTTGGAATTTTATGCACTTGGCTGTACTGCACTCATATCATTATGAACCATTCCCAGCAACAATTCTAATGTGGATTACAGTCAAAAATGTCAGTATCAATAAAAATGTCAGTATCAATAAAAATGACAATAAATATAAATAGTGGTATTCACATTCACCGTTTTAGACAAGTTTTGGTTTTAAATCAAAGTTAAAGAAACCAGATGATTATTTGTAGTTTTGACTTATTAGTAAAATATGCAACAAGGCAAAACATCACAAAAGAAGCAAAAAAAGATAAAAAAAAATGTAAAAAGACATAAAGATGCAGGAAAATGACATAAGTATAAAAAGAATGTAAAAGATGCAAAATGATAGAATGTTTTTTTTTATCTAAATCCATTCTGTATCTGTTAGGTTCTTTTCCTTTTTCATGTCATTGTGGGCTTGTAATGTATTATTGTGGGGCCATTTCAAGATTAAACCTCAATCATCCTTACTTACAAAAAATACAAGACACAAAAAGATGAAAATGACAAAAATGATGGAAAAAGACAGGATGCAGAATGTTTTCTTTCTGCTTTTGTGATTTATAATTTTGTTCATTTGAGTTTTTACAGAGGTAAAAGACAAATGCCGATCATGATAAATCATCATCAAATGCCATGATATTAAGTAGAAATAAATATATGATAATTTATCACTCACCTCTATATGTCATTCGGTTTAATCATGATCACACACTGACAATCTGACAGAAGTACACAAGTCTTGTTTCTTCTCAAACGAACTGAATTACAATACGATGTAAAAGAAAGAATGTTTACACAGTGATGACAAAAAAATTCCACGGTGAAGCTTTACTGATGCGGTCCTCTGCTGTATTATGTAATCACAATGGACACAACATAATGCAGGAGCAGGTTAAGCTGCTGGCAAGAGGAGAGAGAGACAGAGGGGGAGTCATGGATCTATAAATGTGTTCACATAAAAAAAAGGTAAAACTGGGACAAAAATGCCCCTAACAAATTGTATTATCAGTAGGGGTGTGCCTGTGTGTGTGTGTGTGTGTGTGTGTGTGTGTGTGTGTGGG